>KN889042.1:18129-37831 GCA_000934455.1 Apostichopus parvimensis | reverse complement strand
TGTAGGTATGTGAGTTTTGAAAATTGAAGAATCTTTCAGGAGTTATGAAGGGTATAAGACAGTAAACATATTCTGTGACGCAGATTTCAATTTTTTATTATTTCTTAAGATACAACAGATACCGAAGTACTGAAAGCTGTAGTGTACATGCTAACGTTTCTGCAGCAATTTTCCCGCTTTACTGCCACAGGGTTTTGCTATGCGATATATTATGTCATATGAAGTGCACCTGTTGTGACGTCATTGTAACATATTAATATATTTTGCTTTCGTGTTTTAATGTAGTGGTGAACGACCGGCTATTTTAAGGGCCGGCGAGGATGGAATACTGTTTGTCGTTTAACTATAAAAACATACTGTATTTATATATGTAGGCAATATCATTTCATGTTGACGTTTATTATAAAGGATATACCCTGCAGGATGGAGACATGGTTTGGGCTATCTCTTGCCTAAGATGTACATCAAGACTAAGTGTTCCAATCTCTATACCTCTCATTGGTACTTCGATGCTGTTGTGACTTGATGCTTTACATAGTGAATTGAATTTGAATGTTCTATTGAATTACATTTGAATGTTCTATTGAATTGAATTTGAATGTTTTATTCACATGGATTTGAATGTTCTATTGAATTGAATGTTCTATTGAAATTGAATGTTCTACTGAATTGAATTTGAATGTTTCATTCACATGGATTTGAATGTTCTATTGAATTGAATGTTCCAATGAATTGAATTTGAATATACTATTGAATTGAATGCTTTATTGAAGGAACTTACATGTTCCATTGAATCGAATTAGAATGCTTTATTGATTTGTATTTTAATGTTCTATTGAATTGAATTTGAATGTTGAATTGAATTTGAATGTTCTATTGAATTGAATTTGAATGTTCTGTTGAATTCAATTTGAATGTTTTATTCTCACGAATTTGAATGTTCTATTGAATTAAATACGGTACTTTAGTGACTTGATTGTTTCCGAAGTTTAATTATTCTAGGGACTTGACTGCTCGATTGTTCAGAAAGTTGAATTGTTCCATTGAGTTGAATGTAATTTGGGATTAAAGTTGTTCCGCAAATCTGAATCTTCTGATAACACGATTGTTGTAAAATTGAAATGTTCTAGTTACTATACGTGGAATGCACACACAGCTCGTCCACGGCGGCTTACCTATAGTGTTACTCAATGTCTATTGAACGGTATACTATAGACCGATGCAAATATGGCGTAGTAAATCTATCCCCAAACATGTTATGACAAGAACTTGTAAATCTTTCACTCCAATTTGTAACCATAAACCACGTTCGATATAACAAAAGGCCTAAATAAGAGCAAACTTGTCAACTCAACAGTTCGGTTAATTTGTACCGAAATAATTAAGTCAATAAATTACCATTGATTAATTACATTGCTCAAGAATCCCTTACTCCATTGGAACGCATGGCACACAGTTAATCGACTCATGAATTGATTTAAAACAATATTTTTAACTTGAGAACATGATACATCAATAAAACACAATTTTAAAGCAAATTTCTTTCTATAGTTTGTTCCACAACTTTACCCTTAAACTTTAGAGCTTTTTCTCAAAACGAGAATTGCAATTGATGAAACCAAGACACCAGGCACTTTTTCATATTCACAATTAAAACATAAGCAATTTTTTGTTTTCTAGGTTTATTTCACTTTTTGAAATAAAACTGCACTACACAAGCTTGAATTGACTACATCGTTGTTGTTTTGTTTGTCACGAAGAATTCAAAATATTTCTCAAGAGCTGCTTCAAAGAACTTTTTGCTCATTCGGGGTCTGTAATGTCACTTCATTCTGATGGACGGTTTCATGTTCTACAAAATCAACAGACTTATTTAACACCCTCGATGGAAACTTCTCCCTAATTGTCATTTATTAGGCCTCCTTCTTGGACCCCAAACGCTTCAGGCAAGGCTTAGGAATTACCCGATCAGACCTTGGATGTTTTTTGACAGGCAGAGGGGCAGAAGGGGTGTTCGTATAACCTAGTCCTACAAGATGGGCTAGTCAGTCTCCGACATTTTAGCTAGTTCTGAAGCACTAAATTCTTTGAATTTGTATACGTATGTTGACGTCATAAAAGTAAACAGCGCCGCCAGCATCAAAAGAAAAACAACAACGAAGGAGACAACAACATTATAACAGACAGCATAGAAGTAAACAACATAATACATTGCCATTTCGGCGTTCCATAGTTAATATCTCTCGAAAGCTCAAGAAATACGCTGGACGTCAATTATAGAGGGTAGGTTTACTTGTGGTGGTTGCATATAGACCATACCGTAACCGTATCCTATAGTGTTGTTGTGGTGTTATCAGCGAACTTGAAAACTTACTTAAAAGGCCAGGATTTTTATTAAAAAGGTGAAGGATGACGTTGGGGTTGGGTAGCTGTCTTGGGGTCCTCGACAAGAAATTACTGTACAATTGTCTTTTGGTGTAGACCTAATACAAATTAGGTCTATAATTAATTTTAAACCCAAGGTTGTGCTAATAACTGCAGGGCCCTAGGCCAGACATACAATTAAAATATAAGGGCCCATGTTCCCCGGAAAGCACCTCTGGTAGGCGTTTGGTTGATAGCTATCTTCACGCGCCAATTATTTGTGTACAGGTGTACAGTATATGACCTGCGGGGTAGATAAAGATCGTATTCTTTCCATGGATGAATATTGCTTGCATTAGAAAGTCATTAGGATAGTGCTATGAACAAGCAATGATTGCTCATTTAACGATACTTGGTGAATTATGTCGATTTGGGCCTTTTTTCTCAGTGGGCCCATCTGTACCAGTTGTCAGTCTGTCCATGTATCCACGGGGACGAAGTAGAAGTTTTTTTTTTGTTTCTTGAAAGGGTAAAATATGGAGTCACTCTTATCGACATTGCAAAATTGTGAAGGAGACAGCGGCTTGTAAAGTTGGCAACGACCATAACGCGGATCGCAAAGTCTGTAATTAATATTACTGTTAGATTTGTTAAAAAACGGCAGCATACAGACACGTTGTACTCAAAACCGTAGCCAGAGTGAATTAATCACGTCACACATTCGGAGTCTATGCATGACATTTTCTTCAATACCGCCCTCATTCCCTTTCGAGAAACATTTTATACTGTAGGTTTGATAAACTTCATAGTAACATTGTACTCCTTTACTGTACTCCTTTCCAGGAAACGTGAATTCTTCCTGTTGGCCTTTAGTCCTTTCTAAATTATGTCATCCATCCGTAACCACCCTCCTAAAGGAAACGTCCAAAAAATCCAAAATAAATGTTCCGTCTTTTATTTTATTAATTAGATAAACACATGATTGACTTTGAATTTATATTATCTATTAAAAGTATTAGACTCTTTAGCTCATTGTACAGATATTACTGGCTAAGAACAGGACACCTGAATGGAAACAAAGAATACTCATAAATCTAAACGAAACATTGGCATAAACAGTATGGTAGCATGGTACAGAGGGATATCCCAATACGGTTAAAGACAAAATATTCTAAACAGATTTTTTGGGGTTCTGTTTTAAACGACCAGAGATGATTGCATTTTCCTCCTTTGCCCTAAAATTGTGATAATGTCAAAACAAAACATTTCCAAACATCTTGCAATCCTTGATTTGACAAAAAACAAGTTTATTTATAGTCCCCAACTAGGCAGCAATTGTTTGAAATGTTAAAGACCTAAGTTCAAGCTGACAGCTCTTCCTGTGGATGGTCCCCAGTCGGCCTCATTTCATACTTAACCAAGGGTTAGTTGTCTGAACACAAAGTAGAACACAAAGTAGCTAACTAAGTCTATGCAAGACTGACTCTCCCCTACCCTACCCTTCCCTCCCCAGTATTTTAGTTTCAACCAATTTCACTCTCCAACATATATCTAGTGCCTGATGTCACCGACCACAGTTGGATAGTGAAGTTTTACATCTGGTCTTGTATTATGGATTGTTGACCTGTGAACTGGTCGACCATTCAACGGGGGGAACATCCGTAAATTAATTGCTAATCATCTGCAGGCTGAAGCTGAATGCAGGATTCCTAATGTACAACACTAGACCAATATGCAATATTGTTGATTATTTCATTTGTTTTTGCAACGATTATCCTGGCTAGGCCTGGTGAAGTCCCTCCGAGTCTAGTTATGATGTCTCTTCATGACCTTCCTGAACTCTCACGACCAGGACCGAGGAGACACTGGACTTTACAAAGAGTTCACAGAAACTACCTTCAACTGAAGTTAATTCCCGACCAGCCACAGGAGAGAGAGCCTGTCAAAAATTAAAGTAAAACTACTACTGAGAGAGATAGTTTGTTTTATTGATGACAACAAAACTATTCAAGATCAGCAACATTGCAGCAAATAATGGTTCAAAATGGAGGGAAGAACGAGTGGGGGGATGGGGGTTATGTGAAGGGCGTGGGGAAGGATGGGGTGAACACAAGAGGAATAAATGTATTATCTTGGAGAAGTTCAGAGCATTTTCAACCGAGAGGATGCAGCTAATTATACATATTTTTCAGGCCAAGTGTGAGATCTGAAAATGTTTACATATTTTCTGTTCTGTTATTTGACTATAGCAATATAAAACACTCTTAATTAGTTATCCGCTCGAAATGATCCACGAAATAACTGGAAATACACGCTGCGATCAATAGCGTCATTTGGCAAAACAGTAGTTACTTGCTAATGATCTTTCTCTTTTTGTTTCGTTTGGGTTATTCACCGATTAACCCTCGCTGTTTCCTGTTACAATGGCTGATGATGAGTGACTGAGGGTGAAAGCAACTTTAACTTAATGTGATTCGATAAATGGTTGCACGTAGTTAATTATTACTTTGTGGGGTCATTAAGTACACAGAGCGACAAGGACTGACGGAAAGACGAACAAACAAAACGATGGTCACACACTTAGACTTCCGCTGAACAGACCTAGCGGATTGTCCTGTACAAATTGTACCAACTAATTATCGTTAGTACAATCAGCCGGAAGTTTGCATTAATTTATGATATGACTTTAGCCCCTACTCTTTGTAATTGTAAGCAATAAAGCTTTACAAATTCAATTCATACTTAGGTGTTTTAAACCTCGGTTAATGGCTGACATTGTTTCGACCTAGCCAAAAGACAGTTGTGGGACTAAGTGAGCATCTGTATAACATTAATAAAACAGGGCATGGCAACAGTACCATAGTGTGCTCATGCCTAAATATATACTTGGAAGAGCTGTTATATTGAAAACAAACATTTAACCTCCAAGAGGGGAGGGGGGGGGGGAGACTGAAACTGACAAAGTAACGTAATGCAGTTTTGTGTTATCTTTTAAAACTTGAAGTTAGCTACAACTTGATCAAAGGCACTTCAATACAGTAAGCAGCAATTTCTTGTCAACAGGGGTCAGTGGTGTCTAAGAAAGGTCAGAGGCAGGTATGTCCCTGCGACCCTTTTGGCAGTTTAATTGTTTCCTTAGTTTATTACAAAACTGCAAATTACATTATTCTTCATCCAGTATTCCCATCTCTCCTGATTGCCTACCCCCCCCAAGGGCTGTGTAAACCCATTTCCCCTACCCTGCCCCCACCACCAACCCTGGACCTCCTCCTCTCATCATACTTGCCAGGAGATTGAATGTGTTCCTGCAGGCTGGCTTACTTTAATATCCAACAGAGTAGCTTAAGTTTCATAACTTCATATATATCTTTTAAATCAAAATTTCAGGAGTTTTGGCTCCCGATTCCAATAACATGCAAATATCCTGCAATATTTTATTCATAAGAGTTTATAAAAGTCAATATTCAATTTTGTTTTGTCTCACCCTTTAGCACTTCCCAATGCTGTCGTCTTTGGGAGGGAGGTTATTTCTGTCCATATTGATGCAAATAATCGTCGCGGAAATCTGATGCTCTTGAAAGTACGATGAAGTTAGGCTGACCGTGGTAGACGTGACACCTTAAACGAGATCATGAGATGACATAATATATTGTGATGATTGATGACATAATATCATCTCCAGTCCTGTAGCAATCACACACACACACATCTTATCCTAACCTAGCCTTGTAGATATGATCCCTTGTAGGGTTCTAAACTTTGGGAGAGTATTCTCATGTCCATGTCACTCTGTCTACTTGTATGATCTCTTACATGTTTAATACCTTTTCCTTAAAATTAACAGTGCATCCGGAAATGTGTTCAGGTTTAACAAATATTTCCTTACCAGATTTTTCTATTGTTTATTAACAAACATAAACAGCGCCGCCTACTGGAGACATGGCAATAGCATAAAAAAAATTTAAAAATTAAAAATCTTCATCATGTGAACACTGATAATAAAAGGCAAGGAGATTACCAAAACCACTCCCCCCCCCCCACCTTTTGGTACATAAAATTTAGTTTTTGAATTACAACCAAGGTAAATAAATTGGCACACATTTGGCAAGCTTCAACCCGTTTGAATTCCTTATATTTAAACCATGCTTTCAAAATGCAGTGCAGTTTACGTAGCAATTTTACCCGCTTTCAAGAAATTCTGGATTCGCCGCCACGGGCCAGAGAATCAGTTCCCGTCGATTGGCAAACCGAAAAATTACAAACTTTTAGGTCATTACTGTCCACGTTTGCAAGTATATGTTAAGTACAAGAACACTGGAAGCAGACATTGATAGATAGATTATAAATGCCAGAAAAATTAAAAAAGCTGAAACACACACAAAACAAAACAGCCTATAGTACTAGAGGACTTACAAGCCATTTCCTCAACAGAAATTAAAAAAAAAAAAAAAAAAAAAACAATAAGTGAAAATACACTTTTAATGGAGATGAATAACTGTACTTCCCCACACATTCATCACATGAATTGACCGATACAGAAAGTTTTTAACAGCACTTAGCTGCTATTACATACTCTTAAAAATGATCTATTGTACTCTTACAGTTCATGCCAACTTTTAGAGATAGTAATGACAGTTATTCATTATTACAGACTATTCAATAGACCTCAGTTAATGCTGCCTTCTACTGTTAGTTTAAGTGAAGTGTTAACGACACTTTCGATGAGGCTTTTTATGCCTATTTCTAAACTGCTGAATAAAAAGAAATTTATTAAATTACTGTCTGGGAAAATGTACTTTTAGACCTTCTGTACATGTCAATAAAATCACAATGCAAACCTAAAAAAAAATATAGACACATTTTCATATGTGTCCCAGCCAATTTATGACTTTTGAATCCTTTCGACTGAATTTGTATTCAAAATACAGCGGTCACAGCCCAAACATCGCTCAGAGCCTTTAGAGAGAACTCACCTCCATCTCAGAAACTGACTCACAGCCCAAACATCGCTCAGAGTCTTTAGAATGAACTCATCTTTCATCCCAGAAACTGACTCATAGCCCAACCATCACTCAAGAGTCTTTAGAGTGAACTCATCTTTCATCCCAGAAACTGACTCACAGCCCAAACATCACTCAAGAGTCTCTTAATAGTGACCTCACCTTCATCCCAGAAACTTTTTCTATTGCGTATAAAAACCGACCTTACAGCTCTCTTACCTTTGGTCGCTTAAAACTTCTTGGAGCGTATTTTCCGAGTTGAACTTAACTAGTCGGCCTTTGTCATATTCTTCAAAGTAAACCTGAAAACAAATGAAGAAAAGACAATAACACATTATTGTCTGTCCACAACTGATACCCATATAAATGTCAATAACAACCTGCCCAGAATGCTACATACAAAATACCACATTTTGATAGCCTTTGAAGGATGCATCCATTTATACAGCATCGATGAGGATAAAACGAGCACCTCTCTGTATATGCCGTGGGTGTTTAATTGATTTTGTTCAGTTTGTCTTGTGATCTGGAGATATTTGAATTTTGGTTGAAGTAAGTACTATTAAAACACTATTGTTTGGTGTGCACAATACTGCTACACAACATTCCATTTGTGTAGTAATTGGCCCGATTTGCATTTTATATCATTTTGCTACAAGAAATACCAAATAATATTTTTGGGTGTGCTCAATTGTTTGTGGATTGACAGTGGGCCCTTTCAGAAGATATGTGCATCGTTTATTAAAAACATGACAAAATTAACTATCACAGATTCTTATTCCATGTAAAAAAAAAATCGGAATAGAGAGAAAGAACCAGTTTATTTTGGGGAGAGGGAGGTGTTGGAAGGGCGTAGGATAGGTGGGCTGGAAGTGGACAAGGTTAGTCAAAGGATTAGAAGTAATGATATTCCACACACCATGTAACCAAGGATCACCCATTTCACTCTAAACAAGTGTAGTGGCAGTGGTGTATACAAACTGAAATTTGCCCCCCCCCCACCCCTCTTTCTTTTTAAGGGCTCAAATGTCAGTAAGTCATCAAGAAATTTGAAATAGAAAAAATAATTGGCCAGTTGACATAACAGAAAACATATCAGATTCCCATTCCAGACAATACTTTCTGTTTCTTCAAAAGATCTATATTCAATTCTGTAGTCGTTCGATGAGATACCAGCTCTTCAGAACCGTGTGAATATCTTTTGACAGAGAGGAGAAAATCCCTTTTCTTTTATCATGCACGCCTATACAAACTTCACCAGAATGCAAACATGCATTGTGGTTTCGATGATGTAACATGAGCAGTTATCTTCATGAATCTGAAATAATGTATAGTGAGGGTGTACAACATACTTGATCTTAGTAGTACAGTGAAAAATAGTGTGATGTGACAGACAATAAATTCACATTGACACAGGCTCTCCTGGAATGACCATTGCCCTCAACAACAGGCTTCTTGTACAAAAATGTGATACATCAACATACCAAATATGACATCTGTCCTGATTGAAATATTGTGTAAAACATGGTTTTCACAATTTGACCCCTGGTGAACTCAAACGACCATTGACCCCGCCACAACATTAGGCTTCTTGTACTCAATGTAAATATGCGATCTATCCAAGCTTCCCTTGCGATATTATGTTTAGGAAGGTGTGTTAGTGTAGAGAGACAGGTGAGAGGAGAGTGAAGAAAATGATTTCAAATGACCTTTGACCTCCACCAAAAGCATCAATACACTCCTTAAATTTGATATGGTATATCTACAAACCAAATATGAGATCTGTCCAAGGTTTCCTTCTTGCAATATCATGTTTACAAGGTTTTCACAAGTTGACCTCTGATGACCCCAAATGACCTTTGACCTCCACCCAAAACAATAGGCTTCTTGTACTCAATGTGGTACTTCTACACACCAAGTATGAAATTGGCCCGACCTTCCTTTCTTCAGATATCGTGTTTACAAGCTGGGCATCACAAACGCAGTCACAAATGCACACACACACACACCATTATGAGTGCAAAGGTTACGATTATCATCGAAACCAAAAGCAATGTTGACGTAGTTCCACTCTATTTAACAACCATCGTATCACAATATGAAGAGCCAAGTCTGCCCAAAAGGTCAAACGTGCTGATCAATTCCGCAAACACTTTAAACTTCCTGAAAAGAGTAAAAAGATCTCTTACTTTCATAAGTCACTGTCAAAACACAGAACGGGAAAGGCTAGAAATATCGAGCGACGATGTTGAACTTCATTTGACCTCTTGTATTATTACATACACCATGGAAGAAAACTGTTCATAGTTGTTTTAATATGAGGGCGTTGTGGTCAAGTGGTTAAGGCAGTGGACTTGTGATCTAAGGATTACAGGTTCGAGCCCTGGCCAGATCATTACGTTGTGTCCTTGGGCAAGGCGCTTTATCTCCATTGCCTCTCTTCACCCAGGTGTATAAATGGGGACTTGCGAGGTAACTTGTAAATATAGTTGTGTGCGCCGGTTTGTGGCTGCACCCTATGGGAAGTCCCCCGGGGGACACGTGGTTGTGGTGCACTGTGGTGCCCCAGGAGAGATTGATTGTATTGTGCACACTTTGGTGTGTAGGTGTGACAAGTTACCAATGACCAGGGTTAAGTTGTAAAAGTTGTGTGAGAAGGCCTGGCCTTGTACAAGACTGTAAAACCTAAATTAAAATTAATTAATGTGTGTAACAGAACATAACACTTTTTTTAGATGCTGCTGCTTGTCTGTAACTCTGTCCCTTTGCCAAATTACGCCTGTCAGTATTCAACTTCCATAGCATACCTCAGAAAGAGGAACAATTTTGGGTAAAACCTAAAACTTTTCAGTACCATATCTGTTATGTTCATAAGGGCCAATCGAAACAAAGACACTTCAGAAATGTTTCTATGTTATTAAACCACAACGAACGGTAGGTCACTACCCCTGTACGTTATCAATGTGAAAACATTATAACAAGTTCATAAATGGGGCTTTTAAAAACTTATCTTTGACCGAGATTGACCTCTTCAACCGACTGATTGAATCACAACTCGGTTGTTCTCAAAACCTATTTCCATTGATATACCCTGTAAAAAGCTATGTTAAGAACCTTTAAAAACAGTTTAAAAAAGGATTTCCAAAAAACATTGCAACATTTAATGATACAGTGCAGAATTGCGTTGCATCTCTCTTCATGTTGTCAAGGAGAGGGTAAATCGAATAACTTATTTTTGGAAAGAGTAAAAGCAATTAAATTTTATGAGTCCATGCACCTTGATATCCTCTCTTCTTGTGTAGACTGACACTAACTAATACCCCTTGGAAGTGAAAACTGTTTGATTTATCAGGCTGTGCTCTAAATGTTTGGTCTTTATAATATGCAGCACACGTTTATGCTGACGTTTAGCAAACACAAACTAATTTTGGTTTATCACTACACACCATACCAGGAACAATTTTTGACCAATTTTAATCTTCTCCCATCAGTGGCTTAACGATGAGCCTGGGGACCCCTGGCTCCTGGCCCAAAGGCGCCCCCTATCAGGAGGTCCATGCAAGGGTGTCCGCAGAAATGTCTGCAAGGGAGGGGGGAATCAGTAGGTCGTGTAGGTGTAACACACCACTTGATACTATCTAAGCGGAGCGCCACCATCGGTTGGCGCGGAGCGTCCCACAATTTTCTCCTAGATCGTCAGAAAAGACACTTCCCGGGCGTTTCAAGTTGTATGTACACATCCGGTATTATGAGATCTCATGTCTTATGATTTTGACTTTCAATAGCGGGGGCCCCCTTTTGGTCAAGGCCCATGGCTCAGCACGATCCGAGCCCATAGGAATTACGCTACTGTCTCCCATGCGAGAATGTATTGTTTTCTCTTACCTCTATGTTATCTAGCGTATATGTTCTCTCCTCGTCCCATGGAATCTCTTCACCTGGCTTGAACATCTCCACAAAATGATCTATGAATCTGCCGTAAAGAAAAGATGAAAATCTACTTAATGTACTGCTATGAGTCTTCTTGCATGTTGCGTGACCCCTTTCTGACACGACGCCAGTCTGAGAGTGGTTGGGGAAGAGAGCCATTTTTTTTTACACTTCTTCTATCAACAAGAAACCTTGAAGCATTGAACGAAATGTCCTTACACTGAGTATGAGAGAGTTCGGAGGTACTCAGACACTCCTGCCAATGAGCTTGTAAATCTTGAATAAATTTGATTTGATTTTTGCCTATCATGATGTACGAGAACTTTCTTTCAAACCTTTGGTTTTTATAAGAACCATTTCTGGCACTACCTCTACCTTAACACTGAGCAGGGGTCCAATATTCCCTGTCCATCGATTAATCCCCTTTTAAGTACCACACTGCCAACAGAGATTGGGTCGCGACCAATCGGATCTATGGAATCCAGAGTCGATTTCAAACATTCGGGCGGACATGATGAAGACACCAACAAATTGGGTTAATCAATGTTGATTAATACCTTGTGTTCTCTTCAAACGCTGATATGACGTCCGACTGATTGTGTTCCGGGTAAAGGAAACGGACCGGCCACTGCAGGGCTCCAGAATCGTTCAGCTGGACGTTGAACTCTGACATGACGTCTAGCCGCAGGCATTTCACGAGATCTTCGTAGGATGTCGGTTTCTTGGGATGCACAGAGGCTTGATTGTCTTCGCCCGAGGTAGTCTTACGGAGTTGAACGTTTCTGTCCTGAATCGAGAAAGTTAAAAAAAAATCAAGAAATGGAACAAAAGTTTATATGGAGTTTGTCGAAACTTTGAGGGCATTATACTTGCTTTGCTTTATTACGAATATAGCATTAATTAACCTGTTTAATTACCCGAGTTAATTACCATAAATAGTTCTCTCCATGACATTGCTACCATATATATTAGGTGCAGTAAAAACAGCCTTCGGTATGATTCGCATATCCTCGATATACTCTAGCAACATGACACAGAGCACGTATGTTTATATGCAGATTAGGTGTGTCATGTGGTCCTCAAACCATGTGGTCCTCAAACTTTGGATCTGGTATCAACGGGACTTCTCAAGCAGAAATGATACAAATGGAAACGTTTTACTGGAAGCACCCAATAAATTTGGCCAATGTTGCATTATTATTTTCATCTTACCTTGATGGCCTGCAAAAGCTTCTCCTGTTTAGCTTTGACTTTGTTTGCTTCGAGCTTTCTCTTCCTTGCGTCCCTGTCTTGCCCTTTCTAGAAAACGAGATGAAAATCAAAGAAAATCACTCTAAATGACCGGGCCATATTAGAAACCTTGAGGATATTGAGCTCCTGAAAATATGGATCACGGTAGTAATACAAAGCCGCATTTACAGCGACGTTAAAGATGTGTTATGAGGCACCTTCATGAAAACATTGGGAATCCATGCGGAATGGTTTGTAAAAGTGAACACATTTATACATCAAACGTTTCTGCCCGAAATGAAAAAAATTTGTACTATAAAGTCACGCAAGGAAGTGATGAAGGAATGATATAAAAGCATTATAACACATGCATGAACCACCAAATGTCTTGGATTCTGTTTATTGGTTGGTAACTGGTAAAATTAGAGCAGCCTTCTCATTGTAGCAACAAAAATCTGTTTAATCGTTAGGTCTGTGGGGGACTTTTCAGCTGTACAAAATATTGTTACATGGCTTCGTTAAAACTCAAAGCAAAATTGCAGTTTTAATCACGTTGAGCGTTAGGTTTACCGAGATGGCTTAAGAGTCTCCTTTTGTTTGTCAAGGCAAGATTAAAGGAAGACACAAAGCTAACTTCTTTCAACTTTTAACTTTAATAAGGCAACGTGTCAAAATACAAAAAGGCTGCAGCAGCTGCAAGATGCTGCTTAGCAAAGATGAATCAAATATCAAACAATAGACCCAACATATCAAACAATAGACCCAACAATGCCCATTGTCTGCAACTGCAGTGTCTATTATGTTAAACAGCACAAAGGATTCTCCTATGAAGCCTGGCTGCAGCCCCCTCAGCTTCCTTCTTTCGAAACAAGGTCATATTAAGAGCTTCAATATTTTAATTACATAATTGTATATTATTACTTATATCATAACCATCCTTCTGTCTGGACTGTCTTTACCATTAATGGCAACCTCTAAAGATGTACTTCTTTCCTCGTATTGTTAATTTCTCATGAAGGTGAAGGTGAGATTGGGAAGGGGGGGTGGGTGTGATGATATACGGAAAACGTTATCTCAGGCAAAGTATAGAAAGACATTTTTATGGCATGGTTACTAATTTTTCTTTTCAAGAATCATTTCCAGTGCACAGTCACTTCTTCACCCCTCTGAAGGAACATAAATTGGAAACTCCATTTACAAGTTTTAAATTTAACACATTGTGCTGCAATACAGCTATGATCTGACATACTTTACCACTTGAATTCAGATATATATGACTTTTGACAATGCATGAATTGCAAGATACACATTTCTTTTCTTTTTTCGTTTGTTTGCAAGCTTCACTACTGAAGACAAATCAGACACTTTCGTTTTCACAAAGGGATCATAAAAGTTGCACATTGAACGTATCCTTGTTCATCTTTCAATGACACTTCCAAGAGGTCACTGACTTGGAATCAATGCCAGAATTTGCAAGAGAGAAGGAAAATTAAACTAGGAACGAAAAACAAAACTGCACCGCGGTTTTGACGACATTACTGACTTTTTCTTTCAGAATTAGATCAACCTGCCGATTTACTTCTAGAGATGTATACCACTCAATACAAGGTTTCCCACTTTGTGACAATTAACCTGGAAACTTCCAAACATTCACAACACAATGTGTTGTCAGGATGTGGTTCCCCTTTCAATATAGTGTCGCAGAAAATCTACAAACAAGTTTTGTTTAACAATCAGCTTCTGCCACTGAAATATCCCTTTAACCTCTACTGTTACACAATACAATATTAACTTACCTTTTGCTTAACTGCAGTGGCACGTTTCTCCAATAGAGATTTCTCGTTGGGCACTATCTGTAGACAGAAGGAAAAACAATGGGAAATTAAGGGCTATAGAGTGTTAGCTATAGAGGGCTATAAGGTGTTAGCTATAAGGGCTATAGAGTGTTAGAGGCTAGGGAGTGTTAGCTCAGTGGTTAACGCTGGTGCCTTTCAATCATAAGGTCCCGAGTTTGACTGACTCCAAGATTAATGTATGTCGTCCAGTAACAGAGTTGTTGACAATTGACAATTCATAATCATGGACGTTAAAATATGAATCTAAGAAACTGATTTCGGTCAGCTTGCGGCTTTGATAAGCCAATGATGTATTCTTCGCGAGTTCCTACTTGCAGGAGGATTTAAAATACATACATACATACATAGATAGCTTGGAGTGTGCACACGTCGTGAGATATGTACGGTCTAGCCAAGACAGAAGAACACAATGGAAAAGTATAGAGTGTTAATAAACTGTTAATAAGCTGTGAAACATTTAAATTGAAGCTGCATTTGGCAGAGTCAATAAATGCTCAACGGTCGAAAGAAATGATAAAAAAGTCCCTCACATCAGTTGATGCGTTCTTGGTAAAGTGTCACACTATTCTGTCAGTCGGTCGCACAGCGAAAGGTTTTCCGTGGCCTTGGGTCGAATCGCAGCGAACTGAGCGAGACCACATATATACTGCGTGTTGAACTCAATAATTGTGCTTAAATATTGCAAATCACACCAAGAATGAGGAAAGGAGTAAATTATAATTTGTTTTTTTATAATCATAGTTTTGGTATCTCTCACCAGAGCCTCTAAGTCCAGTTGCTGCTATAGATTTTTTGTAAGATTTTCGGTCCACCTAAGTTTTCACCACAGTCTGGAGTCCAGTTGTTGGTATGAATGTTTTACTGAGTAGAATCAATTAATCCATACTGAACTCTTGGGTGCTGTGTATGAGTTGCTTGGGATTGAGCTGGAGGTATGAGAATTTGGGGTGGGGGTGGAGTGGGGCGTTGGTTCAAGGGTAAGCAAGTGAGGAGAAATGTTAATTGTTTATTGCTTAACTTGCCCATCACTATAAAGTGTATTAACTGTGTTCTGTTGCACACTCACCTGTAAACCAGAGTCACAGTGTTGGAGAGCCTCCGCATAATTTCTCATTTTCAGACAGCAATCCACACATCTAAAGATGGCCTTCATATGATCTGGCTTGAATCTTAGGGCCCGCTTGGCGTCGTTGAAAGACGATAAAAAGTTTTCTAGGGGGAGAGGTGGTGGGAAGGAGTCAATCTTTGAAATTTAGTAGTTATAGAGACTTTTACCTGATTTTTAAGGAATTGTATTAAATGTAGAAGACTTACGTGAAACAAACTAAAACAGAGATTCATGCTGTGTAAGTTAACATGAGAGTAATATCGGAACAAGAGAATTACCAAGCACGATGGAGTGTTTTTTTTTGGCAACAGTTCTCATGCAGAATAATCTACTGTATTGTCATCATGTCCTGAAGGAAAATTACACTAGATCTTTAAGAAGTTCCGATAAAAGTTACAAATTAATAAATTAATTGCTGCATGAATGAAGATTTACAACCTATTACCTACAACCTATTACGCTCACAAGAGTTTATTACTTTGACTTGTTGTGACCTCCCTTGAGTTACAACAGAAAGCATTTGAGGATAAAATTCAGTAATCTTTAAGTTTGCAAATAATTCTGTGACAGTCAAAATAGATTTCACAACCTCATCTCACTATCGCACAACGTGTAAAATAATACCTTACCGAGGTGGAAGTGAGCGGCTGCTCGATTTGTGTACAGCACAGCATTCAAGTCAGTGTTTTCACATTTTTGTTTGATACCTTCCGTGTAGGCCTTGACTGCCAACCTGTACATTTTCTTCTTAAACTGATAGTTGCCATCTTCTTTGTGCTCTAGTGCTAATTCTGAAGTGGAAATTAACAACACAAGAATCTTAACCAACCAATCAAACTTGAGGCAAACTAGAATTGATTGATTAACCAAATGCCGTTCACTAGAACACAGCTCTGTTAATCTCCAATCACACATGTAAATTTAAAGGAACTTATAATTTAATGCAACAAAGACAGTTGATAAAGTAAACAAAAACTTTTCACAATGCTTGAAAGACTTGAAAGTACCTGTTAGCATATTAAAAAGTTATACGGAATATCTACTGTTCATGGTTGTTCCAAATTTCGTGATAGTTTTTGTTTTGTGTTCACATGTTGTCAAAGTGAGTTGGTGACATAAACCTAAGTTACAGTAGGAAGTTTCATTCAGCCTAAGTACCATCAAGTGGGGCTTTTGTTTCAAGCTTCCATTTGATGTACAATTTTTTTTCTTTGATTATGTATAAGTACCAACTGTAGGCAAAGAGAAAAGTTTACAAAATGTTTACAAAGAGAAAGTTTCTACACAAATGATGTTACATGCACCAGTACGTAATTATCAGACTTGCAGTAGAACAACAGCCAGATAGTGAGTACAACAGTATGATCAAGAGTACATTAGAATCCCCCTGTACAAACTGTACAACCTGTAGCGAGAGACAGTGAGAACAACGGCATGATTACGAGTACAAGTAGAATACCCCTCAGTATGAGTACAACAGCGAGATAGTGAGTACAACAGCATTATTACGAGTACAAGAAGAGTCCCCTCGGTACGAGTACAACAGCCAGATAATGAGTACAACGGCATGATCAAGAGTACAAGTAGAATTCAACCTGGAAGGCCTACAAGATTGTTAATTGTTGAAAAAGTTTGAACTTTGCACCATTGTAGATTAGGGAAAAGGAAAATTAATTTCAGAGGCCTGTATACAGCAGTAGTTTCCTTTCGCAATTTATCTCTCATTCCTTCACCTATCCGTTTCTCTCTTTGGCTTCAATGTTCTCATGTTCTGCCAGTGTCTCTTGATTCATGTTTATATCACTTGTGTGTGCAACTTCATTAAATAACCCACTCACTCCCATCTGTAGTAATTTACTGGGCCTTGATTGTTATTTGTACATTTCACCAGTCTGGAGAAGATCATCCTGAACTGAAGAACTCTTCTAAACATTTGCCCAGTGCATGGTTCTTGGTTTTCGATTCAAACAACTTGTCATTGAAGTTTTATTCCTCCCACAAGTAATTTATAAGAAACATAAATTGCAAATATTCAAATCTTGAGTGAATAGCTCCAAGAATATCCTACCTTCTGGATCATTTTCTGCATACTTGATGGCTTGAATAGCAGAGAGTGTGGGCGAAGCATCAATTTCCTCCTGCGTAGGCTCTTTGTTCATGAACAAAGCATGTTGATCAAAATCCTACAAAAGCAACAAAGGATATAAGGTAACCCGCACTTACTTGTACTTAAAATAAATGGAGCTATATGGAGCCATTTATTGGTCCATTGCAAAATTGCAATGAAAAGTAATCTCCAATGTAAACCTAGCTCCCATCTCGATATTATGTCACATACTCAACAATGGTTTAATTCATCAGGGAAAACATTTTGATGGGGCTCTCCCACTGTGGACAAAACTAATGAAGGGGGCTGTTATATCAGTTGTATCTAATTCCACAAAACTTGACATGCTTTTGATATAGTTTTATGGAGGCACCATGAATTGTTCAGGTGGCATACCTCCTATTAGAGTCTATATCAATCTGCCCAGATGTTCTCCTTAAGGAAAAGTGCCAAAATGCAGAACATCTTTTTTGATATGTTATCAATCAGGACCTGGTTTTTGTGACTTGTATGTTGAAGAGCATGGATGAAAGTCTATGTGGTGCAAAATATGGGTAAATTGAGGCAAATTTAGACCCCTTTAGGCCTCCCAGGAGCAGTGTAAAAAAAAATTGATTACTACTGAGTGCAGAGGTTTGTTTACAAGTGACAAAAACTTCAGGCTCTGTTAGCAAAAATTATCCAGGTTGTAATGTAATATACAATTTATTCCAAGATGATTGCATTACCTAGTCTTTATCTACTTTGCATATAAGAATTTTTGGAAAAGTGCCAGTTCATTTACTGCATGAAACAACCTAACAAAGTCATGAAAAGCAATGCACTCCTTTCAATGTAGGGAGCTAGGTTTTCATATTCACCTTTGTAGGCTAATATTCATGATTTACTATGTACTACTAGTAAATAAAGGCCTAGGCTAACTGTACAACGAACATCTTGCTGCAATTACTTTATTAGTATTTGGTGTCTCGGTACTGTAGTGTTGGGAATGTTGACTGACTGCTTTAAGCAAATCGTGTTGTTTTTCCCTGTTTTTGTGAAATTCTATCGGTCGCAACACTAGGAATGCATCTCAACAGAAGTGTATGTTAGCCTGCAGCCAGAAGGCTGGACAACTTGTTTTGACTGGGCTGAGGGCCTAGCCGCTACTAGAACTAGCATACTATTAGTACTAGGCTAGGCCTAGTAAGTACTAGTACTAGCATGGGCACTTCGTATTCCGGACACCTAAGCCTTAAAACTCTCCAAAACTATATCTATTTGGTATAAATCACCTGAAAATATACTTGATATGGTGGGAGAAGTATGTTATAGTACGATACACGGCCAAACTTTCTTTCCTGCAAACTGTTTTCACGTTGTATTCCACGAAGATTCTTGTGATTGTGGAACTGGTATTTCTTTGCTCGAGTATTGCAAATATTCGGACACCCGGCCTACAGTGTGGCGCTGGTGATAAAGTTGGTGGCGCAGTTGCTCTTTCAGTAATTATAACAGACTTCATAGATCTCCGTCATTTTATTGACAAATATGTAAGTATTTACTTGCACACGGGTCATTTTGGAGAGAAAATAACTGTAGCTTCGTACTTGTTGGTGAAATTTGGCTCTTCCTGTAAGGTGTCATGCATTTCTTAGGGGTGTCCGAAATTCGCAGTGTTCCGAAATTAGCAATACTGACTATAGTAGTAGTAGTAGCTGAGGCTAGAGCTCGACCAGTATGAGTATGACTTAAGTATGAGTAGGAGGCCAGGCAATTGTATAATTAAGTTCGGGTTGAAAAATGCAAATACATTGAATTTGCTCCCAACTAGAAAAATATTTCGAATAACATTGAGTAGCTGTAATTTTTTTAGTTTTCGCAAATTGAATCGTAACAGTGTCATAGAATCGTAACAATTTCTTTGGAAGGCCTAACATTTTTAGGCATATGACTAGGCTAGCCTAAGTTATCCATCGTAAACTCCGTATGCTAGGATGAGCCTAATGAGTATTATGTGTTTGGTGTGATAATGAGCAAGTACTTTACATTTTCCCATGCGCCTTCTTTCCATCCGTCCTTGTACGGTTTCTTAGGAAGGGTACTGAGATGTTCATCTAAATCAAAA
>KN889041.1:7977-19617 GCA_000934455.1 Apostichopus parvimensis | reverse complement strand
TCAATATCTATACCTACATCTATATCTCATAATATGTTATTTAATAAATGTATTTGAGAAAGTTTGAGAGCCACTTCTGAAGACATTTTATCGTAATTTCAAGCTTTTTGCAATCATTTACGTAAAGCCGTATATGACATGCATGTTTTTATTTGTTAGTGTTACAAGTAGTTATTTTAACTGGTATATGAAATACTTCGCGTATCCGGATTTGAATAAACTTTCTCCAAGACTACACACTTACCACTATACTTTTAACACATTGCAGTGTTGCAGAAGATTAATTATTTACGCCACTTACTACCAACCTTTTCCAAATCCTTTTTAAGATTTACGATTAATTTTTAGTTTCATTGTGGGGCTTTTGTTCTGTTTTAACGTGTATCTACCTCCAAGGAGTCCAGGATTGCTCCTATATATATTCCCCCTACTTCATTTTAATTTTACATGTTTCCGTTTAACTTGCCTCAGAAGTTCTTAAATTTGACATTGTTTTTATTTTCTCTTGGTTCTTTCGTTTATAACATAAATTAAACATATCAATCGGATTGAGGGGATTTTAACCGACAAAAAAACCCTTTTACAAGACTGATTTAGTTTGAGGTATGATTAATGGTTTTCGGAATGCTTAAACATGAAGACGGTCACATGATCAACTTGTCGACTCTGATTAAATTGTCATGATATTGTAGAAGTGAAAAAGCTTCAGGCGTATATATAGAAACAGGGAAGCGATAAGCAGAAGATATTACTCATTTTGTCTGATTATTGACGTAAATATTAACCAGTTTTAACTTAGCTTGCTACTTTCAATCATGTAAAACATACTTGTAGTAATATTGAGGACAAAAATCCCAAAAGGAACCAAGAAAAAGCAAAGGGGAAGGGGTGTTGTGGGGGGGGGGGAAATAAAAGGATAATACTTGATTTTTCATACACGGTAATACAATGGATGAGATCAAATTTGAAAAGTTGTATAGATGTTGTAATGTAACTGTTATAATGTCATATGAGTTTGTAAACAATTGTAGTCGATAGCTGTATGTAATAACGGATAGCAGTAGCTAACAATTTATATAGTTGTAAATGGTTCACGGGTATATGTCTTATAATGGTATTAGGTCAGATTAGAAAGTCATGGAGGCATTTATAACGTTAATGAATTTATTCTATTACCTCACTAACTATTGTATTTAATATGTGTTTATAGTAATTGTATATCATTAGGCTCTAGCTAACAGTGTATGTAGTTGTAAATGGTTCGCGTGTATATGTGTTCATTTACAAAATAAAAATTGTTTTAATTTTGTGCAAATAAAAGTCTACGCTTTCATTGCAATGTGCTTATAAGACTTATAGTAACAAATATGTTGACTAAATTTCATTCTTCGTGACTACGATACTGTATATTTATGAAATAAAAATGTTTTCATTCGAATATGTCTGTTTTATATATTTATACTTATATATGTATATTTTCATATATATAGTCATTGTTTCTTACTTTTCTTCGATATGAAAGACATTGAGTAGCCTATCAGAAAGTAAATATAGTGTGGATTAGCCATACATACTGGCCACCATGTAGTCTCCTGTCCAGACGTTTCCTTTAAATTAGATGGTATTCCAATACAGTTTCTTTTCATCGAAAGTGTTCTGTATTTGATAACCATAATGATAATCTGTCCTCTGTCAACACCTTGCGTTTAAATTGCATGGAAACTTTTCCAACACAGTTTACCGTCGAAGAAATTGATCTATATACATATAGTGGCCACACTAATGGTCATGTAGTCTCCTTTCCAGACGTTTCGTTTAAATGGCATTGTTATCTTTTCACCAAAAGTGATATGTATGTAATAGTCATACTGATCAGGATAGCATATAGCCTAGTCCGTTGTTTTAGACGTTTTTTTTTAAATATATACGGTACCAATTCAACATAGTTTCATTTCACCTCACATGAAACGAATGTGGAACGTTTTCGTAAACCCGAAAGATTTTACCTTCAAGTTTCCTTAACCGTTTAGCCGTATCATTTACATAGTGCCCTCCGGATGTAAATTTTGAGTATTTACCTTTAAATTGAGATCACACTCAAGTGGATGGGAACTATCTCCACTTAATGGAGGAACTTACTTTTGAGACTAGTTCAAGAACTGTTGGCACCAACAACTGAAGCATGGTTCTAGAATATATTTAGTTTAAGAAACTGGATTCCGGTGTGACAGTGTAGAATCTTCGCCAACCCCCTCCCCCCCCCTCCCCCTCGCCCGAGTAATTTAACCCCGGTGTAAATTTTTGCGTAGTCGTGGCGTGTACTATATGACAGTTTCGACGGTTTACAGTCCTATGGTGTAGGTATGGGGAATGAGCGATGAAAATGGAAAAGACGACACAGTCTACAGTGCGCCTGCTCTGTTTCTATTTCAGAAATGGTGTCGCTGTATGATTTGTCAAGCGTTATCAAGTGAACTTAACCTCTTTGTAAAGATGAAGAAGTTTGACCAAAGGGCTAATGGTACAACTGTCACCTAGTTTAGGAGCTGCTATTGGAGAGATACATCTTTTAATTACGCATTTGTCTTTAAAGTGACAGTATTTAGGGGAAAAAATGCGTCATATTTTCAGTAATCATGTTGCATTCATTTCCTGCAGTTATTAATTTATTATGACACTTGCTCTTCACCTTTATGAGCACTCAGAAAGTTCTCCGAAAAAATTAAAAAAATGTACTAAATATTTCAACATTTGTACATGGTGGGACCGAGAGCAAATTCAAAACAATTATATCCGTTATGACTTGACCAAATTTGAACATTGTCTGTACATTTTTCTATACATTTTGGGTTTCGACTGTGTTAAAGATATTTCAATCACTAGGATTTAGCTTCCAGTCTCTTGATTATTCGAAACACAGTACGTATAAGGATGACCATCAAAGAGGATAACATTCGTTCAATATAACGGTGGTCAATAATGGAACTACATCAGGGGATAACATACAAGGTCGTTTTGTTCACCTGGGAAAGCAAGTTATCGCCTCTGTATTCCATCTGAGGGTATCGCAATACCAATAAGCAGAAGAAAATATCAGCCTTCTGCGCCCCAAATTCAGTCTTCTATATAGGCCTATACAATCTAAGTTTAAGGTTATGGACTGGTTTTCTTTCTTCTCCTTTCTTCGTCCTTTTCTTATTCATAAATAATCTTGTACGATGCGATTGGGTTTAGAATTACACTCTTTTCATCCTTTTTATCTCCAAGAGTCTCTCTCTTTCTTTCTCTCTCTCCATCTCTATCTTTCTGTGTCTATTCATAAAAGCCGTAAGATTTAAAGAAAGAAGAAAAAAAGAACTTCCTATTATCCTTCTATATGCAAGCCAAAACTGGGTCATAAAGGATGTCCACTGCGCATGCTCGAAACTACCTATAGGCTTTTAGTGCAGCATTTTTCACTTTTGTGTGGTACGTATATATGTCAACGTCTCGTCGTATAACTTCTAACTAAGATTCATCGAAATTCGACTAAACGTGAGTTGATAGATGGGATAATGTTACCAAATAAGTAGCTATGAGAACTTTACAGCCTCACTATGTAAAACAAGCTGATACGTTAGCGCAACAACTGGGTAACGAAAACATGTACACTTGCCATGCGGAGTTCTCGCAAACCCTGTTACCGTTTGTCGAATTTTTGCGAAGCGTTGACGAATGGATAACATGTTTGAAAATGTTGCCTTTGTTTGTTTCGAGCACGCTTAGTATACACATCATTTTTGCCCACGTTGGCTTGCAGCCACATTCGTCTGTCCGGAATAAGGGTCAACTATTCTTTCATTGTTTATAAGAACATGTCCTATACACTTCCTATGTAAAACCATTACCATGCGTCTAATTTAATGCGTTCGGGTGGCATTTACTCTGTATATAAATTTTGACATATATGATTAACTCGGGCAAAAAGATCGTCAAAATAATCAACTTCTCTCAAGTTTCAATGGTTTAAGTTCACACGGACAGACAGACAGACAGGCGGATGAATGTTTAGCTATAATATGCCAAAAAATGACAACAATAGAGAGAGAGAAAAAAAAGACATGTCAATTCAGAATGCCTATATCGTTTGCAAATTAAAAATTAGTGTGAATATAGTATCGTGTGAACACAGCTTTAAGCTCAGTGATAATGATGATTTTTTTCCCCCTTTTACCCCTATGAAGTGATCAAACTCTGACGTATCTCACGCCCCTACATAGGTATCTGCTCAAGAAATATAAAATAAAATACGAAAAATGATAATAATAAATGAAGACGGTAGTAGAATATGTGATAAACTAAATTTTTCAGCGCCTGTAAAATGTGAAACCTTTCATTCCCTGCTGCAATTTAATTAAAAAAGAAGACAACATTCCCAATCACTCGATCACTCCCAAACACTTATCCCTGTGAAGGGAAAATCTACCGGTTAATGCTCGTTTAGAATAAGACAGAGATACAAATTGGAAATTTATTAACAACAGAAGCAATGACACCAACAACAGATCTTAGAAGTATGAATTCCTACCCTAAAGTGTCATCTCCCAAAAAAAAAAAATTATAATAATAATAACAATTTTGTTTTTTAAATGAATAAATAAAAACAGTCATGTTACTGATAATTACATCGTTTTGGTGAAGCTTGAGAGAGATTTACACAATTAATGTTTCTTGTATCAATTATGTCTATATTATTTGTAGTAAATATTGGCTCTTATAATCTCTGTGATATTTTCTCTGTGTTGAGGCTCAACATAGATCCGATCAAGCAGGGTATCTAGTTAAACTTTTTTATTGTTTTATATCTTACAGTAATTTAATGAAAATAAGTACTGGGGGAATTTTAGATACTGGGAAATAGCAAATGAATTTTATAGAGCTATAACTGGATTGCTCGGCTGGTATAGCGCTGCGATTGTAACAGAGAGGTCAGTGGCTCGACTTCCAGTCATAAATTTCCTTTGCTCCGCTTCCACGATAATTAAAAGAAGTTGTTATAGTAGGAAGAGTATATATCAATTAATTTATACGACAAATCATATTTGGCAACCTGATTTGCATATTAGGCTATCTGCATAATGAAACGTTTCGAAGTGAGAAGTTTCTATAAAACTGAATTTCACAGTCGTTCCCATTCAAATAAACTGTGTAATGTATTGCTGTATAATACGCGCGTATCCGGAACAACGAATCAGTGCCCGTTTATGCGTTATGCGTGATGATGCGTGGTGCGTGATGCGTGGTGCGTGATGCGTGATACGTGGTGCGTGATGCGTGATACGTGATGCGTGATACGATTGATTTCGATAATGCGTTCTTGTGTATTCTGTTCCGCGTCATGGAAAGGGTTTCGGAAATGCTGTTTAAAGGTGTTTTACTAAAGGTGTTGGTAATACTGTTGTTTGGTTTGTATGACAACAATAGTCTGAAACTTTACAACACATATATCAAAACATCCTTTAATTTTCACAGATTCCTACAAATTAAAAAAAACTAAAGCTGACGTCATCATGGTACGCTAACTAATTGTTTAGGGTAATTTACTAACCCCCCCCCCTCCCTTCCAAAATAAAAATAATAATAATAACATAAACTCATTTTCGCTCTAGCATACGTTACAACCGTTTGTTTACGTTGAAGAGGGTTTTGTACCACGTCATATTAACCCCATACCTATAGTGTTCGCCGTATTGTGATGAATAAAGTGTGATATCAGCGCACGCAATTTCGCAATTACGCAGTTTTACGTTGTATAAGGAATTCGCAAATAAGAATCATTCTTATTAACTATTGTTGAGGTTTCGTTCAATCATTTAGACGCTTAACCGTCCCCTAAACACGTTCAACCATTTTTGTTATATCAAGAACTCACCAGGTAGCAATTACAAACAAAATCTTCTCTCTTTGTAGTATTACTTGTGACTAGAATATAACTTACAGGATAAAGGACAGGTGTGGACATATTGTCCACCTTAGTTAAACTTGAAAGTCTCTGGGCAAAATCTTCTCCCTTTGTATAGTACTGATTGGTGACTAGAATATATCTTACAGGATAGGAGGCATGTGTGGACAAATTGTCCACCTCAGTGAAACGAGTCTCTTGACAGCACGTCATCATTTTTCTATATGTAGCCAGAACAAAAACTATCTTCTACAAAACTAAGCGCTACTCCAATGTGGCGTATCATTAAATTATTTATTAAAACTGGTATGATACGTACTGCAGGTGTAATTGACAACTGATGGTAAGGTGTCAAAGATAATTAACTTTAATTGGAAGATTTATCTACCTAGGATGGATGACGGATTTATTTCAAAGGATTTTTGGGCACACCGAGTGTTTTGATGTAAGATTATTATTATATTTTTTATTGTGTTGGTGGTTGGTTCGTTAAATTGAAATTGGGTGATATTTATCATTTTTTCTTTTTAGTGCACTAGGTATTATGTCAGTCAATGGCGTAGAGTAAACTTATCGATGTTTCAATATTGTTTTTGCTAGCAATAACACAAATCAGGAGTTAGAAACTTATATAACTTAGATAGTTTCTAGGACAAATTATGCCTTTGTTGAAAGTTAATTACTTTTCTAGCTTGATAAACTAATTCAGATCAGATCAGATGGATCACATCAGAACAGATCAAATCGGATTAATCCAGATCAAGTCAGATCAAATCAGATCAGATCAGATCAGCTAAATCACATCAGAATCGGATTAATCCACTTCAAATCAGATTACATCAGATCAGCTCAGATCCAGAATGAGATATCTGTAAAAAACCTTACGTAATCTTTCTTGCCAAATAGGAATGCATTTTGTTGAGAAAGTAAAAGTTTTCTCGCCTTTCCATTTTCAAATTAGAGCTACCATATTATTGCTCTAGTAAATACACGCCTTACCAACCCCCCCCCTCTCACCCCCACCCCTCACCCATCCCATTGTCTTTTTATTTTCACGGAGGGCCTTCTTAATAGTTCGATTAAAGACCAACTTTCGCTTGTGGTGACTTTATCGAGGCCGCAGAAACGCGATGGTGCCGTTACTTTGTAAATATTCCAAATGGGAATATGGGAATCGTGTCTGGAGAAATCTCTCTGGTACTCTGAGAAACATTTATTCATCGTTTCTATGTGAGGTTCTGTAAAGGTTTGTACAAAATCAACTCTTTAATGATCTTGAATAAACAGAAACAAAAAGTATACTGCGTATTAATCCTGTTCCAATATACAATAGGTTTTGTACATATGACTTAATGCATGCAGTCAGTATACAGAAGATTGTGGGTACCTGATGGAAACGGTTTAAGCAAGCCTGGGTACCGCTACATTTATGTTACAAATAAGCTACATTCATGTAACAAATAAGCTATATTAATGTAACAAATAAGTTACATTCATGAAACAAATAAGCTTAACTACGCGGAACTACTTGAAATATGACTAGATTGATTTTAAAAATGTTTTTTTGTTGGAAATACTCAACCCCCAATACACGATGTATCAAGCTTCATGTTTCTGCCTGTAAACGATTCACATCGTCAATATATCACCCCACGATGAATTTGAAGTCCATCGAATAATGTAAAATTATGAAGTCATATTAGTGTAATATACAACCTATAAAGTGGGACGTCTTAAATTCCGGCGTGATTATACTATACGTTTGATATTAATATATATTAAATAATATGTACAATATAGAGTATACACTGCAATATATATAACACGAGAGTATGGAATTACATCCTCTCACAAACATAAGTTTACTTTCAAGTGTAAAATGACTCTCGGTGTCTGCAATCATAATTAGATAATCTATAGTAATATCGACATGTCACACATATTGGAAAACATACCGTTGTGGATAGGTTTTTTTCAAAAAAAATCATCGATTTTTTCTTTTTAAACGCGTGTAATAATCAACCTAGGCAAGTTTATAAACATTTCCAAATATTAAAATTTCAGTTATATTTGGGACATTTTGTTATTACTTTAACCGTGTGAAAAGAATCTGTTATAAATAGGCAGAATTCATTATACATGATTTAATTAAAAGTAACAGAGCGCCATCTATTACAAGGAATACTTTAGCATGTAAAATGCAATAGGTTGTTTTTCAACTATTATAAAGGATGCATATTAAACGATTTAAAAGTAATCACGAACAGGATAATAATTTGGTAGACCCTTTAAAAGATATTAAAAAATTCAATTTAATTACAAGCATGACGCTTGATTTGTAGACATCTTTTGTATTTTCACGATCGTTTTTAGAACAAAATTATAGGAACCCATTCTGCAACCGTGAACCAATATAAATCAATTTGCTAATAAGGTAGTGAGAAATTTACACCAAAAGAGCGAAATTGATACACAAAATGTTTCTCTCTATATATGCAGGTTTCGTTAGAGCCATATTGTAGAAAAGTTCAGAAGGGTATACGATATGTTAAAAAACATAAAACCCTATCACACCAGAAAGAAGAAGGCAAATAAACAAGCAAAACGTACAAAACAACAACAACAACAAGAGACAAACAAATTAATAAGCAAACAGAACGAGAAATCAGTTTCAATCATGTTGTCTCAATTTGTCACGTAAAGCGAGAAAGACACGTACAAAACACGCTCACATTATAGAAACAAATTAATGTCAAAATAAGAAAGGCACGCCCAATAGATTTCAGTTTCACTACAGAATTGATGGGTCTGCACTTTTTTAGTGACGTGACGTTTTAGGTCATATAAGCTCATTTGAAGCTAACAAGGTGAATACTGTCATTACTTTTCTAAAAGTCACGGACATTTCAAACTTTATCAAATGCCAACTTTATTAGTTTTTATGACGTTTTCTTGAGACGCCGCTGTTCATCCTGAGATTCTTCTCATCTTTTGTAACTGTCCTCTAATATGCGGAAACTTTACGTGCCCCTCGTTTGAGTCAGGAAGAGGCCATTTCCGCCTCCGAGATGGTTACCAACGAAGTAAGCGTTGAACGGGTTGACACAAAGCACGTGATGCCTTAGAAGACTTAAAGCAGCATTCCGGGGTGTGAGTTCCCGTGATCGTATACAGTGTAATCAAAGTTTTGTGATCAGAGTAAATGTGATAGATCCCACGACGCTTATAATTCGTTGACAATTTGAAGGGGGAAACAAATCCGAGTTGTGAGAAAAGTAGATCAAATAATGTTATAATTATTTATCATATACCATGCGGGGGTCATAATAATATCTTAGTTTGATTTCTCGACTGGAGCTTTCAAAACTTCATATATAACGGATGCTAGAATATTTAATTGTTTGACATCAGTGAAGTTTACTTTTGCAGCGGAACAGCCCGGCGGCTACAGCGCGGAGAGATTTTTCGTGGATTATTCACGTCTCCAGGGAGGGTGGCTATGCCAGGGCTGCGGCAACCCCCTCCCCTTCCCCCCTCCTCCTCCCCCTAAGTAAAGTCAGCTTCATTTTTCTCATGCTGATTTCTTGTCGAATTTAGTGCTTTCATTTTGATTAAATGTTTGTCTACTTTACGCCATTTATTCGTATTTGCCTGTTTTTCTACATTTTAATTTCGCTATCCTGCAGAAGCTCAAAGAGACTTGCCTAGCCCCCCCCCCCCTACGCCACCACCCAGACACTGACAGTGTGTCATTGTAGAAGGTATTTATGTCGATGACATCGTGATTGCTAAAGGTATGGATGGAATTCGATACCTTTAAAACTAGAAATTATATACAACTATCATCTGGGTCTAATACTTACTTGGTCCAATTCAGAGTAAACTTTACTCGAATAACCTAAATTTACAACTATAGTGGTTGACAGAGATATTAACAGGACGATGTTCAAATAGGTCAATAAAATACTGCATACTGCACCAGAATATTGACATATTATATCTGTAGCATGGAGCTGTTGCTCTATAGTTCAATGGATATATAGTGAGGTATATAATTAGGATGTGGTGCTACCTCTTAAAACATGCATACTGCACCAGAACAGCGATATATAGCATGGAGCTATCACTGAATAGTTCAAAGCACATTGTGAGGTATGTACATAAAGTAGGATGTGTTGCTACCTCTTAAAACCTGTATAATTACATACTGCATACTGCACCAGAACAGCGATATATAGCATGGAGCTATCACTGAATAGTTCAAAGCACATAGTGAGGTATGTACGTAAGTAGGATGTGTTGCTACCTTTTAAAACCTGTATTATTACATACCCAGCACTGCATACTGCACCAGAACAGCGATATATAGCATGGAGCTATTACTGAATAGTTCAAAGCACATAGTGAGGTATGTACGTAAGTAGGATGTGTTGCTACCTTTTAAAACCTGTATTATTACATACCCAGTACTGCATACTGCACCAGTTCAGCGATAAATAGCATGAATCAAAGCACATAGTGAGGTATGTACTTGCTTTATAATGTGTTACTAACGCTATTAGACTGCATCGTTTCATAGCTACCAGAACGGTAACTGATATAGCTAACTGTAACTGTAACTGTAATACGGAATAGCTCCATGAACATATTGCGGTATGAACGTGCGTTATAACATGCTACTTCCTCTAGAAACTCTGTATAAATACCTATCCACCAGAATAAGCACAAAATGAGGTACTGTGTTTGATTGCGTATTAAGATATACTACTACTACCTCTAAAAATCTATATCATATCTATATTTCACAATAGAAAAATAAGTTTTATTGCTCTTCTGAACTTCGTTTACCTCGACAAAGGTCTTTATTATCAGTTAACTCCTAGCTGGGCAGTTTTTTAATACCCCTTTAAATCTGTGCGTAAAAAGAATTGTCACCATTCATTTTGACTTTAACGTTCGCATAAATACAAGGTGTCTACTGACCTTCAGGGAATGAACAGAGACTGCGGGGACCATTAGCCTGTATGGGCAATTTATCTTTAATTTGAAGTTTTCTTCGCATCGACAGGCTCATTTTACGAACCCCACATGAATAAATGTAAAATAGGAAATCAATAAGTTACTACCAAAGAAATAAAAGGTACATATATAATTTAAAAAATGCTGCAAGGACGGTAGCAAAAAGTAAGAAGCAGAAGAAGAAAAGGAAAAAAGAAAAAAAAAGTGATAAATAACCAAATATGCTGTTTCCCAAGATTACCATGTTCTCTCTGCTTATACGTGCAATCATCATTATTTTTCGGGTATTTAAGACATTAGTAACACACAGATGACGCTTGCAGAATTGCTAGTATTATTATGCTTATTACTATTTTGTACTTTCAGGTAAATTCGAGTATTGGATTAAGTTCATATATCATATATACCGCTGCAAGCTATATATGTCGAAACTACCAACACTGCAGTTTCATGCAAATACTGTAGGCCTGTATTGGGAAAAGTTATAATAACTAAGACGTTCATTGTTGTGGTCAAGTGGCATTGTGACCTAAGGCTTGCCGGTTCGAGTCCTGGCCAGATCATTACGTTATGTCTTTGGGCAAGGCACTTTACCTTCATTGCCTCTCTTCACCCAGGTGTATAAATGGAGACCTGTTAGAAATATTGTCAGTTGGGCGTTGTTTAGCTGCTACCCTGTG
>KN889040.1:23429-35112 GCA_000934455.1 Apostichopus parvimensis | reverse complement strand
GGTTTAAAGAAAGTGATTATTTATGATTTTAATAACGTTGAAATTTTCTTCGAACGTAGTGCAACAATAAATGCATTTCTTCGGTATAAATAAACACTACTAGCCTACCAATAGTAGGCTTTCTGTATAGTTCTTGTACAGAGGTTATGTTCGACGCACTGTTTCTGCACGATTTCGTATTTCGCGCAACTGTTAAGGAACTATCATGGCGTCCATTGTAAACATATGACGTCACAAATCGCCAGTTGGCCAAACTCTCTAAATATACGGCTCTGCAGAAAATGAAAGTTTTTAAAAGTTGAATTGGAATTTAAACACTGTCTCTTTGTAAAAAATATCCAATGAAACAAAAAAAAAGCATAAAAACTGGTTGAAATAGACAAAAGTTCAGCTTAAACCTAAGTTGATAAAAGATGAGCTTCTCCCCTCTGTAAATTATAATTATGTTCTGCTTGTAAGGTGTGGAAAAATGTCAGGAAAATTCCTTTGTCCACATTGTGATGTCATGGTGCCAAATTACCAATAAGATGGTGTGTAATCTCTAACCTTTCCATATTCTATGCATATTTTGATGATGGTGGATTTGGTTGAATGATTGTAAATACTTAACACTGCAATTTACCAAACACAAAAGAGAATGATAGAAAAAAAAAAAAAAGAGCAAAAAAAAAAAAAAGATGAAGAAAAAAGTTTCACAGGAACCACATATGAAACTTTCAAAACTATGTAGGATTTTCAAAAAATGACATTGTCCACATTATGATATCATTGTGCCATAATATCATGTGAAATTGACTCCTCCATATTTTCTACCCCTATTTTGATGACAGTGGAGTTAGTTGTTGGTATGGTAAGGCGAAATTTGAAGGAGAAGAAAAAAATTGGGAGAGGGGGAAAAACAAGACAAGAATCAAACATAAGAAAACTGTTATACCTTCTCCACATTGGTTTCAAAGCTGACGTAGGAAAATTCGGCTTGAGGCGTCACGTGAATGGTAACATATTCATTCTGCATGGAAGATAATAAACATCACAGAGAATGTAGTTACAGAGGAATAAAGAAACAGCTAATCTCCTGAAAATAATGTATATTAAATAAAAATTTAAAAAAAAAGCTAAAAAAAAGTAAGTTTATAGTACTGGGGCATGGACTCAGAATCATTACTGTGTTTGTTGGTATTTTTTTTAATACAATTATCATATTACATCTTATTGATGTCAATGCATTGCATGGACTCATTCAATAAATTCTTTAACAAAGGATTTATTTCATCTTCTACTTTAAAAAGAAAGAAGAGCATCTTTATTTGATTCACAAATCTTTTTCTTTCCTTTTTTAATCAAAGATCAAGAGATTTAAGTCAATCAACACTGTTTATCTTTTAGTTCAGTGAGAGTTCTCCTTGTCCCTGAATCACACCTTAGTGGAAATATGAAGACTTCCTGCTCACTGTAATTTTAATTCTTGTATATTGCTCTGCGTATCACAAGTAAACTAAAGTGAACACTGGAAACTAATGTAATTTTTGGCATCACTTACATGCACAGTCAAATACTAGGTATAGGATTCCTCCTATATAACTAAATCTGAAATTTGTATGCAGTGATTTCATCCGATAAGTTTAGCCAAACAATAATTATACCATTCATGTCACATATTTATACAAGCGGTAAGTATTTCTTTTCATATACATAGTACTGCAGGTGCATCAGACTTTCCTTTTTGGTCCACAAACAAAAATGCACTTTGCAACTGAAAATTTGTCAAAAAAGATTCTCATATTCTGGGTTCTTTCATCAGATGACCATATAGGTTTGCCACAGTAGAATCAAATTGATGCAAGTCAAATATTTGTTTTCAGATAAAGGCTGCAGTTGCATCTGACATATGATTTTTATTTCACATATAAAAGTTTAATGCAAATGATAAATTAAACTGAAAAAGATCTGGTATTTAATTTATGCTACCAGAATATGATCTCATATTTGCAGTGGTTTCATCAAATAAAAAAATATTACTATTTGTTTTTCAGATAAATGTTGCAGGTGCATATGTTTTTTTCATTTTTATTTCAGGTATAAAATTTCATTGTCATAGATAAATCTGAAAATCTGAGATGACACATACGTTCGGAAGAAGGCCATTCATCGAATATCCGCAGGGTTTAAACAGCTGTTCATCAATTTTGGCGGCTGGGAGAATTTTGTCAATGCCCGATGCCTATAATAAGTGAGAGTGAAGAAAAATGAGGTTGTAATCTCGGACAATAATTCTTTTGTGTTAGGTATGACACTAGTAACAAATATGTGTTATAGGCAGAGCATATACCTGAAAAAGTTATTACATATAATATAATTACATATGACTTACAGAAAACTTGCCAATAAATCCCAAATCTCTTTCTGAAGAAAACTGAAAATAATTTCTCCAGGATTCAATAATCTAAGGAATACTGTATAAGCCTGTCATCCATCTACAAGTAAGAAGAGCTGACTAATATTTTATTATCAAATAATTGTTTCTTTTACTGGGGAGCCATAGTCATAGAACATTGCACAGAATGTAACGACAGTTTAATATTAATGAACCATTTCACAATTATCACCTTTGTTACATCGCTGCCCTTCTTTCCTTCCGTATCTTGGAAATACTTCATAACATCTTCATCCAGCTGGGTCATCAAAATGTAAGAGAATGTCAAGGAATGGATGAACATTTAAAATACCGTTTCAAACAGCTCATGCACATTAATTCCTTCCGACGGGAGAAAGAGAAGAGGCACAGAATAGGCGAGAGTCGTTACTTTTAGTACTCTATCCATGGTGGACAGAGAGAAAGAGTACTGTTTGTGTTGTCAGAAGACAGGTAAGTCAGGAGCAATTTAACTGTTTCTAAAGGGCATTGCTACCATTCAAGTACAAAGTGAATTTATCACAAAATATCTCATGCAACAAAACATGTCTATTAGCACAACATGCATCATACAAATAAATGAATAAAAAGAGTACTGTTTGTGTCAGAAGACAGGTAAGTCAGGAACAATTTAACTGTTCCTAAAGGGCATTGGTACCATTCAAGTACCAAGGGGATTTATCACAAAATATCTCATGCAACAAAACATGTCTATTATCACAAAATGCGTGGTACAAATAAATAGATAAAAAGAGTACTGTTTGTGTAAAGGCAGGCAAGTTATTCTGTTCAAGCACTGCCTCCTTTGAAGTACTTTCAAAACACTACAGCTGATTGACTGTATGAACTAACATCTCCTGTCACAATACAATACAAGTCTATGAAAACAAATTACAACGTTGGCTTGTAAAAAATAAGCGTGACAACGGATTGCTGGAATCTCCGCTAATTTGGTTTATTTTTTGTTTAAAAAAAACCTGCACTCAACCTATATTTGCACACATTACCCTTGCTTTGTACAAAAGCGATAATGAATTTGATATTTTTTACTGATAAAGGGGAAAAATACCAGCTATTATTTCACATTATTAATGAGATAATATGAGAATATTGAATAAATCCCCGGGGATCTTCAGCATTTCTGCAATAGGCTCTGTAATATTCATCCTAACAGAGCCGTAGATATCTATACTGTTTAGAGATCTCCTAAGATAATAATAATAATCATACAATAATAATCAGGCAGTTATTTTTATGATGCTTAAGCCACCATAAATGTGGGGGAAGCCCACAAGGGCTTATGGATTACAACTTTCACATCGGGTGGCTTCCAATTCAACATTTAACTCATATTTGGAATCTTTTCAATATTTAGAAAGTCATTTCAGATGGGAGAACTGTGGATTGCTCTTGGATTAAAAAACCCACTTTACTATGACCCGGCTGGCGATCAAACCCAGAACCTCCTGATTGCTAAACCTCATTGCTTCAAATGCCACCACCTTTATCCACTCGGCCACAGCACCGGTATTTTGTATACTGCTGTAACATATCTCAATATATGTGCTAGTTGTGAAAAAAATGTTTCAAAAGATTTAAATCAGGATATCTCAAGAGTTTGGTCTGGCTGTTGGACGACATTCATCCTATCCAGGGTGTAGAGGTACCTGTCACAATATAAATCAAATGATAAGAAATTAGAAGATAATAATAAAATGATGTTAAAAGCAACTGGGTATGTTTTAAATGTACTGTACTGTACATTATTGCTTCCCAAATATACTGTAACTAGTACACAGTGAAATAAATGGTCACCAGTGCTAAACATTGCAGCATGAATTGTCCTTGCCACCATTAAGAGCATGTTATGTCCCTGTGATACTACTGTACCTACCCAATTGTCTAATTGAAGAATCCTCAATGTTTTGGAATAATTTGAGTGTTAGAATTTCCAGAAAAGTACACAGGTGGAAAACTTCTGGCAATTTTTAGCACGCTTCAATTTGAGGTAAATTCTGATGACCTTGTGATTAATTAGAAAGGTAATCAAGAACGGTCTAAATATATGCCAGACAACTCAAAAATGATCACAGGTGGTTCAACCTTCATTCCATAATTTACAGAATCCCCAAAGGCATATGATACACACTAAATTTGACCTTCCAGTAAAAATCTGGAAATAACTTTGGGGGGGGGGGGGAGTACTTGGATGGTGGGGAAAAGGTGAACCTCTTGGAATGGTTGGTCTTTTCCGACCTTCTGCAACTTCTAGTGTGTTAAAATGTGCGGCTAATTCTGATTGCTGTTAAAAACTCTAAGAAGTCACTTGCAATATATGCCTATACTGTAACCTTCACAATGTGTCATCTATCAGAAAATGTGTTATGAATAGATCGGACCACAAGGACTACAGTACTGAAGAACTTATTTCTAGCTTCCTTCCTACTAAAATATGTAGCAGAACCCCCCCACCTAATAATGAAACATACACACAGAAGCAAAGTAGTACAGTAAGAGAAAATGATGCATTCAAGCATGGAATATAATTTTACTGCATACAGTAAAAGGATATGCTGTATGCAAAGTCAGCAGTGTGTAGTTAAATTCAAATATGCATAGCAAAGTTTTTCAATACTCAGAAACTTATGTGGGTATATATGACCATGAAAATTTATAATTAACTTAAAACTAGTATACAACAGAAGAGATGAAACTATTTCAAATATTCACATTAGCAATAAATTAGTTACTGTTATAACTGGAAACTAGCCCTTACACGATAATGCTTAGAGAAATACAATTAACCGTCAAATTCTATCCAACAAACAGTCAACACCAGAATAACGATTTAAGCAAAACTGCTAATTTAAGTGCACACCACAGAACACTTTCAATAGGAAACATGTTTTGCTACATTCGGTCTACTCTCCCTAATTTTAGACGAGAGCGTATGTGAAAATAGATATCTGAAACCAAACAGATGCAAACAATCTTGAAAATAGCAAACACTACCGAGCCCTTGACAGATATAAAATGATACTGTCATAGTGATACCATTTATTACTAAATTTTTTATTGCTGGTAGGCTTAATCGATGTTGCAGTCATATTTTTTTTAAATGAAACCGCATCAAAAATAATGTCTGATGTTTCTTCGTGCAATGGGCAGGGTTGCTCAGTTGAGACTGTCGGATTGAGGTAATAACATACATTCTGGCGGTTTTGAAACCGGAGAACCGTACGACTCTGTGATTTCTCGCCAAATTTCATAATTTATAAGAATATATCATGTATAATATATAATGTAACACACAACAGACAGAGATTGTTGAGATGAAAATTGCTGAATTCTCAGGATCAATATTAAAGTTCTTGCACTCAGTTTCCAGACTCTTTTGACCTCAAGCGAACTTTGAGCCTCCAAAGAGAACCAGAGGATTCTTGTCCTCTATAAAGTAGGAAGTTCATTCAATCTATTGTGTTCATTCGAGTTATTGTGTTTACACCATTTTCATACTTTGACCTCTATTGACCTTTGACCTCTATGATAAACAATAGGGCTCTTGTACTTGGTAGGTACGAAAACAATCGATCATGTACCTTTTCAATTATCGTTTTTGAAAGTAAAGGTGTCACTTAAACACACACACAATCCATCACCTTTGCATAGATTCCTCTTGCCATCAACAAGGAATAAATTAAAAAATATGTTATTCAAAATCTAGTCAGAGTGAAAAACTGAAACTGATGTTTTCAGTCTTCTTATGTTCCCTTTGTCTTTATTTTACAAAAACTGATCAGACAACAATCTTCCCAGGTTCAGGAAACATAATTAAAATTTGGAATACTCTAGATTGTACAAGAGAGAGCTTATGAGTGTTCTCTTGTGAATGTAAACTCACCAGCATTCACCGTTCATTCTACCAAGGACATAAGCAGCACCACCTGATGGAACAGTTAAAGAAACACCAATGAGAAAAATGTCGCAAATTAACGCAAGGAACTGATTGATCCCACTTCAAGGAATATTCTAAAAAAAACAAACAGATTCCACGGTGACAGTGGTTGGTAGACACAGGATCTCCAGTGTTTCAAACTACTGGAATGTTGAAAACTCGGTGAAAGTTTAAAGGAGGTTTTGACTTTACGACACAAATAAACTAGTCTTGTTTCCGTTTGAGAATGCAAGGGGGGATCTGACACCACAACGGGCAATACAGGGCAATCGCAAGGGGCATAGAGGGTGCACAGTGTCAAAAGGTTACCAGTTCATTCTAGGCACGGTGGAAGGGGGTGCCAAGGTTGTGAGGAGATAAGTAAGGGAGGAACGAAGTAAATTTGTGGTGTCAATGCTCCGGCACTCAGGATCAGAAGCCACGATTGTGATATCCCTTTAGGGGAGGATCCTGAGCCTGCACGGGCGATTAAAATTTAGTGTGAATGCGAAGGGATCACTCATTCGGATACCTGTCCTTGTCACTTAAACACTGAATGGCACAGGTCTAAAGGTGGACGCCCTGTAGTCCTATCACTAGCTCATCTATCTGGAATCAATGATCACAAATTTCCTCATAACTACCGTAACGCTTCTTCATTCGATATTGATCCACGACCCTACCTCAAATGTGGATGAGTCCAAATGTCATCTTTACTACCTCTCTATCTGAGGGAAATACAAACCCTGATTCCCCTTGCATTCTCAATTGTGAACCAGGCCAAGTGTACTTGCATCCAAATGCAGGAGACCTTAGGCTTAGAACTAACAACACAAACATTCAACAATTTGAAATATGAAAATAACTGAATGAAACGCTGTCCATAACATCTTCCGTGATGACAACACAGACTCCACATTTAGTTCTTTTTTTTTTCAAAAACAAGAAGAAAGAATATAAAGTAAAATGTTCACAAATTAATTTTCATTGCAAAAAAAGCATCTTAATTGTAAATATCATACGGGGTTGGAGTTCACCTATTCTTAGATGGCAGCACCCAAAATTAGGAATGGTGTAACATACTCACAGTCGAATATGACAGCACACAAAATTAGGAATGGTACAACATACAGTCAATTATATGACAGCATGCAAAATTAGGAATGGTGCAACATACAGTCGAATATGACAGCACACAAATTAGGAATGGTACAACATACAGTCAATTATATGACAGCATGCAAAATTAGGAATGGAGCAACATACAGTCGAATATGACAGCACACAAAATTAGGAATGGTACAACATACAGTCAATTATATGACAGCATGCAAAATTAGGAATGGTGCAACATACAGTCAAATATGAAAGCATGCAAAATTAGGAATGGTGCAATATACAGTCGAATATGACAGCACACAAAATTAGGAATGGTACAACATACAGTCAATTATATGACAGCATGCAAAATTAGGAATGGTGCAACATACAGTCAAATATGACAGCATGCAAAATTAGGAACGGTGCAACATACAGTCAAATTTGAAAGCACACAAAATTAGGAATGGTGCAACATCAAATATGACAGCACACAAAATTAGGAATGGTGCAACATACTGTACTCACAGTCAAATATTTTGTCCAGCCTCTCCACCTCCTTTTCAAAGGTCTTGTGAGGATTGTGTTGAAGCTCTGGTCTCAGGAAGTTCTTTCTTGAGTAGAACATATCCTAAAGAATGACATGCAGACAAATGGTAAACAGTGCTGTATACATTTAATTTTCTTGGAAAATAGTTGAAAGGTCAAATTAAAGGCAAACTTTCCAGAGGATCATTATTATGTTAAAGATGAAATTTCGGTGTTGGAATGTAAGTCAGAATTTTGTAAGAAAGATACAAAAGAGTTTAGTCGAAAATTGAGTGGAAATTTGAAGATAAACTAGACCGAAGTTCCATATGTCCAATCTGGGCCACTGTAGCATCTAGAAAACCAGAATTCTTCTGGGGGGAGATCCCAACCCCCTTTCAATTTTACTGCTCACCCCCATCCCCCCCCCCCATGTTTTGATACATTCCTATCATTCTGACTACCTGTCTGAAACAGACCATTGTTTAAAGTGTTGCTTATATCAATAGTAAGGGTAATCTAAAAATAGTACATGGAAACCGAAAGTATGAGTACCCGCTAATACTTTCTGGTGACAGACAATGTGAAAATTATATTGAAGAGAAGTACTCTATATTCCACACTGCAAGTTGAAATCCACATCTCAATATCTTGCCCCATACTTGAGATACTGTACGGTTGATTAAATATATCTTATTTAGACTGGCGAACCCTTCAACTATACCCCAGGAAGTCCGATCTCAGTAGGGGGGTCTATGATGTCATCTCCGCAATCTTCAAATGCATTACTTAGGCTGTAACAATCTTCTTGTTGAATTTTCTTTGAAACCCGATACATTTGAGATGTTTGCTTAAGCCGTCAATGTTCTCTGTAATGCATCTTCTTTTTGTTCTGTAGAAATTTTCTTTTTCTTTGTGGATAAATGACTGACAAACTATAGAGAAGAACAAGGACAATTTCGACTGATTTGCCCTGATGACATCATCCACTCTGCCGTTGCAAGGTGCATTAACAAAATATCACAAAATATCACAAAATTTGAAAATCTCACATCTTTGTGAAACAAAATGCTATTTATTAGTATGTGGTTCTCTTTAGCAATTTTGCTGAGCAATCAACTTCAGCTGCCATAATCCTTTTTCCACTAAAGTATGAATAATACCTAATCATTGGCTGCATAATAAAGTGTGAGATATGACGGAAGGATCAAGCTAAATTGAGCCTTTGAAAGGGGATTCACTTAAAACCAATCACTAAATCGATGAATAAATTGATGAAATGGTTTGGTTCTGAAGAAAGTAACTGAGCCATGTAGAAGTGTAAAATATAGATGATGTATTTACCTCGACTTCATAATTACAGTGTTCCTTGGCAAGCCGAAATAGTTCCTGAAGAGCTTCAAGCAATAGTGTTGTTCCACAGGTTTTCAGAATAAAACGGGTCTTGCTCACAAACATACTACTCTCACTAGGAACAAAGAAATTAGTCAATTACTTGAAACAGCACTTGTGAACAAAAGCACCATCAGCATTCAACGTATCTGGGTACGAATTTAACTCTAAGCGGTGTAACTCCAATGAAATTTTCTGGGGTGAGACACTGAAGTAATTTCAGTCTCAGATAACTACATATATATGAAATCCCAGGCTTGAAATTGGAAACTGTATTCAATTTTGTTTTTCAGACATATTCAACAATTTCCTACAGTATGTCATGGCAAAATTGGGTACCAAATCCTGAATGATAGCATTTAAGTTCAAGTTATTCAGTTTATTTCGTTTATTGCCACACACCAAAAAAATAGATAAAATTTTTTGTAATTCCGACAAGTTTTTGTTCCGTAATTTCAAAAATCTTTCTGTAAAGAGTCACAATTTACATGTTGGTTAGCAACGAAGGTTCAATTGCTCCATTTCACCAAAACATTTCCATAAACTTTGCTGTTTTATGTTCTTTGACAACACTAAAATATCTACATACTTTAATTAATAGACATGTTAGAGCAAGGATACACTGAGTGGTTTACATCATTAATTATAAAATTTTCTCACACACTGTACTGAACTGATAAACCCAGTACTTGCTGTAAAAACCACTTTGGGCATTTACAATAAAATTCCTAATGGAGTACTGGAAGTCCAATGAAGCAATGTCGATTGTTTTTGTTTACCATTTTGCAATATAAAAATAAGTTTAAATCCGTAGGAATTAATGAATGAAACTTTCCTTCAGTACCTGAGTATGTAAGCCGTTTGGTGCTCGTCTTTCAACACACTCACTATTTCACATTTCACCAACGTCATGAGTTTCTTCAGCTCCTCACTGTTGAAAATAAAAAAATGATGGTTTTTGTCTGGTTATCTCACAAATAATTGGAAAGTAGTCCTCAACCTATCTGCTTCCTTCCCAGCATTGTGAAGCCTAGAGCTGTCATCTGTAGCCTTCTAATCACTAGGAAAAACAGTCCCCAAACCCTCCCTTTTAACAAAAAGGATACTTATCGGGCTGCAAAAGACTGCTAATACTCCTAAGAATCTGAGGAAAGAAAACTTCCAACGATCGCAAATATAACCAAGATGAAAACCAAGGGAAATTTTTCCACAAGAAATCAATGTGATGACACTTTTAATGGTAGAATGAGAAGGAAGGGCAGTCTGGTCATAGTGGGCGCACAGTGTTATTATTTTACCAGGCTTATAGACACGGTAGAATGAGGTGCTAAGGTTGTGAGGAGACAGGTAAGCGATGACAAGGAAATGTCCTCATCCTGTCTGCTTCCTTCCCAGCATTGTGAATCTGCTGTGGTCTGTAGCCTTCTATTCACTGCACATGCTCTAAATTGTAATTTAGTAAAACAGTAAACACTAGCAATACTACTAAGACCACAATTGTTCTGATACAGGAGAGCTGTAATGACAATCTCTCTGATGTTGCCCTGTCTGTAGTTTAGTTCTATCCTTCAACTACATGATTTAATTTGATTGTGTTGATCAGATTCTGACAGACATTGATGGATTTATACTTGTAGATGTCGGGAGTCAAGACTGCTTGAAGCAAGGAAAAATTTCCCCAACCATGCCCTTGTGCAGAACTTGACTGTATACAGTTAGTCTGGTATATAATATTTCACGAAAGTGTCTCAAAAATACAAATTTGATGTTTCCTTGTGTCACTGTGGCAATTTTGGCCATTTTCATTAAGGCTTTGATTTTTGAAAATTCCATTGAAAAAGTGGTTACAATTTCACTTTGTAACCTCTGTTGACCTTTGACCAAATTGACCTTAACCAACTTCAACATGGTCCGTTCTGATACTTACCGAGGGGGATCCACATACCCAGTTTGAAGTCATCCAATCATCCCTTTCTGAGTTAAGTTACTGTGTACACTATTATCAGACTTTTCATTTGAATAGCACTGTACTATCGGATACTAGATTAATTATTCTGTCTTGCCGTAATGACAAGAAGGCCTAACATTATTATATGTGTGTGTCCACATACACAGTAAGTATACAGAGGATGCAATAATGCTTGCAAATTATTGATAAAAGGAACTTTTAGCCACAAATCAAATCAACAGAAAAGCCCTGTTGACTATTTGAAGGAAACATATCTCTGTAATATAGATGGGTCAATCCATGCCAAATCAACAGTGGCCTCCACGTCGACCCTCTCAGAATCGCCTGAAATTGATATGGTGTCTTGCCA
>KN889040.1:8725-20229 GCA_000934455.1 Apostichopus parvimensis | reverse complement strand
GATTTGGTTGCTAGGCGGGGCCATATCCTAGCAACCAAAAAGTTTTAAATTTTTTTTTCGCCCAATTTCATCCTTTGAGACATATGGCAAGACACCATATCAATTTCAGGCGATTCTGAGAGGGTCGACGTGGAATCGACCCAAAAATCTGTTGATTTGGCATGGATTGACCCAGATGTATTTTACAATAGCTTTCTAAAACACTGTATCCCAAATTGCAGCTGATTTAACAGTATTTGTTTGTTGGTTAATTAATCACCGCCACCAGGCTTGTTCTTGTTCTTTTGAAGAGTAAAACCATTTATTGAAATAGTTTCAATTTTTTTTATGCAGACATGTGTTTTTCATTATCTGTGAGTTTCCCTTTGTAAAAAAAAAAAAATCCTGCACCTGTCAGACACAAGCCGGTTTGAAGACTTTGGAACCCTGGCTAAAAGGTTTGTATTTCTTTATAATTATTACTCATTTTTCTAAATGAAAGGACAAAGTATTTTCACTGAAGGGCAGGTCCAAGCTATTTGCACTGTGACGTACGGGACATTTCAGAGACTTAAATGTGTCTAAAAGTTATAAAAAATCTATTTTCCAGAAACTTTTTCAGGTTGTCATATTTGTTATTGCCGCTACTTTATTACAAACTCATGAAGATTTCCTACACTTGCTTTAATTAGGTCCCATCTTAATTAATGTACAGTGTGACGTACGGGACCAGAGAATTTTGCGTTTTTTTTACTAAAGAGCAAAGCTGAAATTCCTCTGAAATTAGGAGGGCAGTGATCAAGCTGTTATAACTAGTGAATAGCCTAACCTTCCAAGGGCTAAGCTGTAACATATTAGAAAAAAAAAAGAAGCCATTCTAGTACAGTGATTACACAAATGAAAATTGTCCTGTGACGTACGGGACATGTGACGTACGGGACAATTTGTCCATATACAAATTGACTATGAAAACTCATATTTTTATTCCTGAATATACCATAACAAGCTGATTTCTACATAAAAACATTAATTTGGATATGCCAGAACGATGTCATTGGTAATTTCATGCCATATTTCCTTCTTTCTGGGATACGGATCTCTTTGAAGAGAGCAGTGACTGTACTTGTGAGATCATTCCACTACATAAAACATGGAATGCGTAAAGTATTAATCTACTCTACACATACATCAAATACTCATAACATCAATTCTAGCTTTGTTAGACCACAAATGATTCAAGATGCAAAGTTTTGGTGCAAAACTGTTTTGGTATATACTTTACAACACTGTATCATACTCCCCACTGTTGACCCTGAATTTGAAATATGATCCATCCCATTCAAAACATACAAAAATGTCCACAGTAACGTCCACGTAATGTCCATCTATGAAACTAGTACAACAAAGAAAACTCTATAGACCTAATACTGGTTATTGAACAAACTCATGAGTGATTGTCCTCTGCAAAAATTGGGCTAGCGAAACTCTACACTTGTAACTAAAAATCTCTATGTCTACTATCTAAGTTCAGGACAGAAGAAAATTGTTGCACAGTCATGATAGTCACACTTCACAATAGGCCTACGAAATGTTGAAATGCAAACTCAACATTCTTGAAGTCGTCCTCATTCAATGTCAATTTTGAATAGCATTGTAGATGATTCTGTATCCCACACACACACACAATTGACTTCCCGATAGTTTATTGAACAACATCTGGGCTGTTGGTGGTGATCAGTCAATAGTTTATTTGGTGCCATGATGTGCTCTTCAGGCATGCAGGGATTATAAGTTGCAACTACCAGCTTTCAACAAAATAAATTTGTAAGCATTGGAAGCTTCCAACCTAGGTTTCCAGTAGAGGTCCCCATTGGAGCCCATGTATAAATACAGGGTTTCCACCACACTATGTCCCGTACGTCACATTTTGTCCCGTACGTCACATTTTTAAATTTGATAATTAGATTTGCAGTGAATGTTATTTCAATTTTTTTGGGATGGATTTTGTTGAGCAATGTTCTTAATTAGAACTTTATAGACTATCACAAAAAAAAAATTGTTCCTCCATGTCAAAACTTGAAAAAAAGTGCTGAAAATTGTGACGTACGGGACATCAGTATTTGGCCACTTGCTAATTAGCATATTTAATTGATGAACCCCCAAACATAATATGTCAAAATTATTGGAAGGAAGGGTGTATCATGTCCCACATAACTTATATTCAATTAGTTCATATTGCTGGCAGGGAAATAGAATTCCAAATGTCCCGTACGTCACACTGCAATTTGAATTTATGCAAATTAGCCGGCTGTAATTGTTCGAATAGGCCAAAAATTCAAAAAAATTATGAATATCTGAAACCTCAAAAATTCAGCTTTAACATGACACAACATTTAGGGTGCTGGAGTAAAGTTTGAAATTTGGCTTCTAGGGATACAATAGCTTGGACCTGCCCTGAAATCAATGTCAATTGTGACTGATTTCAACAAAGAAAATCCCAGCCAATGAGGGAAACAGTTGAAGGAGAAAATAAAGAACCACATTAATCCCAGCTACAAGTGGCTTTGTGATGTCATATTAGACTTACTGTACTTTTAAGTCCTCTTCCATTCATATGAAGGAACATGAAAAAGGAGAGATTTGATTGCCAGGGCATGATCTGTTGGGCGGGAGCTTGCATATTTTGATTGAAGTTTGTAAAATCTTTCGTTAATAAATCTGGCGAATTTTATTCAGCTCAAAATTTTTAAAGACAGATAACTCAATAAAAATGATGAATATTGATATGAAAATTGTATAGAACGGTGTCATTTTCACTGAACTTTTAGTGCAGTAAGCTGGAAAGGTCAAAGTTTAATTTTGGCAAACATGTACTGAGACTTTATATAATTAATTTAATTTCATATACCATGAGTAATGCCAGTACATATGTACCAGATTAATAAAGGCAATTCTGTTTAAAATATGAAATAAAAGCATGTGGAGATTCATATGTTTAAGTTTTACATTATGTCATGCCTACTCATTAATATGCACTTTATCAGCACCCAAAAGGTCTTCTTGAACACAATATAGGTGTTCCACATGCAAAGTTTAAGATCTGTTCAAGCTTCCCTTCATGAGATATCGTACTTACAAGGTTTGCAAAATTTGAGCCCTGCTGACCTCAAATGACCTTTGACCTCCACCAAGAACAATAGGCTACTTCTACTTACTATAATGTATCCACATACTAAGTATGAAAAATAATCGTGCTACCTAACTTGAGATATTGTGTTTACAAGGTTTTCAGTTTTTGACCTCTGGTGACCTCAGATGATCTTTGACTTCCACAAAAAAACAATATGGTCATTCCTCTCAATATGACACATCTACACAACAAATATGAAAAGTATCCATGATTACTATCTTGAGATATCGTATTTACAAATTGGGCGTCACACACACATACAGTACACACATATGTATACAAACACACGACATCATGACTGCATTGGTTATGATTCTCATCGAAAGCACAAACCAGTATTTTTCTTAAATGACTACACACAACATATATGCAGTGCTGTGTTTCCTATATTTATGCATGTAGTAAATGTAGTAAAAAATATAATAAAAATGGATCACCATGAAAGCATAAACGCAGAAATCGGAAACAGAAAAAGACATACATCATACGTTACAGTACCTTACCCTTGCATTGAATAAATTTGACAATCTTTCCATTAACTACTGTACTTTACCTGGGAATAGATCTCAAATCAGATACTCCCCCGCGGTCACCTTTCTCCCCGGCTCTCTCGACAGGACGAAACCAAACCTCCAGGAGCTTCTCCGTTCCTTCATAGTGACTGAGTTGTTCGTCTTCACTCATGATGTCCACAGTGCCATTTAACATGTCTACCTAACTCGACAGAGGTAAGAATTGTCTGTGACATAAGAGAGAATGATGCATTCAAGCATGGAATATAATTTTACTGCAGACAGTAAAAGGTGCTGTATGCAAAGTCAGCAGTGTATACTGTAATTAAATTCAAATATGCATAGCAAAGTTTTTCAATACTCAGAAACTTATGTGGGTATATATGACCATGAAAATTTATAATTAACTTAAAACTAGTATACCACCAAAGAGATGAAACTATTTCAAATATTCACATCGGAAATAAATTAGTTACTGTTATAACTGGAAACTAGCCCTTACACGATAATGCTTAGAGAAAAACAAACCGTCAAATTCTATCTACCAAACTATCCACCAAACACCAGAATAACGATTGAAGCAAAACTGCTAATTTAAGTGCACACCGCAGAACAGTACTGGTAGTTACCAGCGAACAGAGCATGACTACATTATATATGCTGTGTGAACTAAATTCTATTGGAATGTAGATAATGAGACCTACAGCAAATACAATTCTGCAATGCATATCAGATAATTACATGTTTCAGCGCTCAAGTACGTTGCACGACTGCTTAAACCTGCATCAATAAAAATTGATGAAATAGCACTTTAAAGCAATTGATATCCACTAAGTTTATTGTACAATATACTGTACGAGTATATTACACACTGTGGGTAGGAAGAGACCATGAGAGACAGACAGAGAGAGAGAGAGAGAGAGAAATCATCATCAAAGCAGAGAAAATATTATATTATTTATCTCAGCAGATAACCAATTTGTGTTCAATGAGTCCAACTACGTCTGATATATCTCTAGGATTAAGAGAACTCAAGTGACAGATGATATTAAGTGTAGTCTGACTGCCAATCCATTTCACAAACAAGACCAGAGTAAGAACAAAACCAGAGTAAGAGTCCTAGCACTAAACTGTACTTGCCACATAACGGAGCTTTAAACGAGCATTCAGTTAAAATCCCCAATTTGTGCTGGACACACATCATGGGCACACTCCTGAAGATGTGTGTGTTTTATCTCCTATATTTATATGATATCAATTATCAGTATTAAAGTCCATTGAGTTTACATGTATATTGATTACTGATGGCAATGGCAGGCTCAAATGATAACCGTTTTACACTTTGGCCTGAGGCCATTCCATTACAGTAGCTGATATACGGGCTGAAACTGTCGTTTGCTTTAGTAGAGAGTTGGATTGCCATGGTTGGTTGTACCGGCTAGGCGGCTACCATAATGACTGATCGTGGTAGTCAATTCTAGTCATCGCTTTTTGACATCTCAAACTGAACTCATGGGAATTCAACATTGCAGAACTACAGCATACCATCCCCAAGCCAATGGTATGGTTGAAAAATATTATCCCTAACTTGAGTCATCACTTAAAGCTTATATGTACCCAAACTCTTGGACTAAAAATTTACCACTAATACCCGGCTAACATTTTTTCCAGCCATCAAAGAGGACTTGCAACATTCAGTCCTTAAAGTCGTGTTTGGCACTACACTACATTTACCTGGTAATTTCTTTGATCCATCCATTCAGTTACTGTAGATGCACTTAATCCCACAGATTATCATCACCTTAAGTCAACTGTGACAGCTTTACGTCCAATCCAACAACGGGATACATCCCATCATAAATTTGATGTCGACAAGGACTTACAAATATGCACCCATGTTTTATGGCATGATGCAATTTACGAAGCCCTTACAAGATCCCCAATATGACAGACTTTTCAAAGTTATTAGTCAAACTGACAATCATTTTACTACTAGTGTTGATGGTCAAGAGTTAGCAGTAGGCATCGATCGTCTTAAGGTAGCCCAGATTATTTCTGGAGATGCTGATGTCATCACCCCACACGACCCTGTACCAGACTCACGCTGCATCATGCATGGCCGTTTCAACGCCTTATACTGTGTCCACAAATTTCAATGGATGCCACATCCTTCTGCATTGAGGGGCAGCTGGGTGTGGCACATAGGGATAGGAAGATTCAATAGCTCTTGAAAATCCAGATGGCATCAATGATCAATTCCTTTCTTGTCACCAATTGTTGTCTTGGCTAGGACTTCTGGTAACTTATTCCATAATTTCCAAGCTATGTTGAAAAAAGATTGCTTTCTAATTTCTTACACTTCTTACACTGCTCAGCTTGTGTCCTCTGGTGCTTTTCTTGTCAAAAAATTTGAAGTACTTTTCTGGGTTTAGCTCCCAGCTGTTTCTTTTCATCCTTACTGTACCTGGTATTATTCTTACATTGAGATAATACTCAGCTTGTGGGTTATAATATCCACAATGAAAAACAGCACATTTGTCAACATTGAAACCTATCTGCCATTTCTGAGTCCAATCAAACAGTTTGGCCAAATCATGTTGCAATTTATCCTATGTCCCCTCTATTTTTAATTCTGTGAACCACAAGCTTCTAGCTTCATATTTAATTTCCTGTGGGTACGTAGTGTCAATGTCTTGCTTAAAGGCATTGAAGACTCGCCCCAAACCGCGTACGGCCATCTGAAAAAAGTTAACTTTCCGTTGCTTGCAAGTGACGTTGTGTCGTGTCCCTACAAAATGCAGACAGAATGCTACAGTAATGAAACGTGATACCTTGTTATCTCTAGCTGGACCTGAGATGTCCATCGCTGTATTGTTTGCACACTGTGTTGTGGGTATTGACCGCAGCTGTATCTACAGTATTGACTATACACTAGTGTCTAATTACAGATGGTAGCAAGCTGTGTGTTTGTATTTTCTGCGATCAATGGTGGTGAGTAACACTTCTGTTACACCTCATTCGAAACTAGGTCAAATTACTGGCATTAGACGTTTGTTTTTGCGCGAGTCTTCACACCCTTTAAATCTAGATAAATGACATCCACTGGGTTTCCTTCCTCTTCTATATGGGTAATTTCATCCAAATATGTGATAAGATTTTGTGGCACATAATCTTCTCCTAAACCAATGCTGAATATTTTTTAATATTCCATGTCTGTCCAGATGATTTGCCACATCATCCTTAATAATAGATTTCATCATCTTACTGTACATGTGATTGATGTCAGGCTCACTGGTCTATAATTTGCTTTAGATCCTCAGGAATTTGAGAAGGTTGTCCAAAGGACTACCGGTTACAAAGATTTTCAAAGATTTGGTAGTCCTGCCAAAAACTTGGTAGTCCTTCCAAATTTTCCACCAAAATTGAAAATCAACACAAACAATACAAAACAAAACATTTTGGTGCTCAATCTGATTGTGTCAACCAAAGCTTTATTAGTTTAGCATATAGCCATGTTATTGTGTACTGTTTACAAATAGTGTTTGCACAGGGTACCCGGATACCCGCCTGACGGGATACTACCCGGTTCCTAAATCTATTACCCGAATCCTACGAAGTGTGATTTTTTTTTGCAAACCGATGGTTAGGCAAGATTTTCACACTGTGTTAGGCTACCATGTGGTGGAAGATAACAGCAATAATGAAAGTATTCCATGGATATCTTATACTGTAACTGCGTCACAAATTCAGCGGTATAGGCTAGATTTCCCCCATTGTCCAGCAATGCATTTTCAATCCGCCTAAAGACTGTCAGTGTCTGATTGACTGTTGTTATAACACCGTTCAAAATGCATTGCACTGACATTTAGCCACAAGTCTCATTTGTCTTCTGGGTACATTATTAGAAACTAACGTTAGTCGACTTTATTAGTGTACCAATTTTTGCTAACGATGTTGTAAACTTAATATATCGCGCATGTTTTTAAATAATTTATGTACAGTATGGTTTGGGTGTTATTTAGAAACTATTTAATTGAATTGACTTTCCTTTTTAATGAAATATAATTAATAATTCTTCAAAGCCTTCATTTTTTATTGGTCGTCCGAAGGAGCACCAAACACAACATTTTGAAAGATTTGGTAGTCCGACGTAATTTCTAGTCGTCTCAGACGACTGTGAAAATCCTACACTGAACAGCAGACCCGTCAACTCTCCCGGTTTTACTGGGAGACTCCCTGTTTTTACCCGAATCTCCCGGCTTCATATTCTATTCTCCCGGTTTTTCAATGTTTCATCACTTGCGACATTTCTGAAAATAGCCAACAATTAGTCCTATGCTTAGTAATTCCCCACTGTAACGCTGAACAGGAAAGGCTTTTCAGTGTAGTTCGCAAGAACAAGACAGTCGGTCAAGTCTCAAGCTTGATGGGACTCTATCTAGCATACTAGCCATGAAGTCACAGTACCCAGAGTCCACTGTTCCCTGTTTCGGATGGAAGCCTACTGAAGAAACCCTGTAGGAAGCGAAGCGAGCTACTGTAAACTACAACAAGAAACACTGATTGGATGATTCTCTCACTGTATTGCATAAGTAGACTATACTTAAATTATATCATTTCAGTTGGAATGACAAACCTCCCTATTTTCCCCTTGTTTTCCCTATTTTTTGGCCCTAAAAAATGTTATTCTCCCTATTTTGGGGTCAAACAGGTTGACAGGTCTGGAACAGGGATGCAATATTTACAGTCTTACAGTCATCTGGCATTCATGTTGTTTCTAATGATGATTTCAAGATACATACCAGTGGTTCCACCACTTGTTCTTTAGTATTAGCTCTATCAATGTACGAGGAGAAATTCCATCTTGTCCAGGCGCATTGAAAGCTTACATAGTTCTCTCAATTTCTTTTTGACTGTAATTATGTCAATATTAGCTAAACTTTTAGTTTCATCTTGATAATATCCTATTAAACTCAATTTTGGTATAGAATTGTTCTCTTAACAAAATATAGACATAAAGAAATTGCTCAATGCAACTGCTGTTTCTGCCACATTGTCTTAAAATTCACCATTGTTGTTCTTGATTTGTCCCACTTCATTCGGAATCTGTTGTTTGGATCTAATGTATGAATAAAATGACTTTGGATCATTTTTTATTTCACTTGCAAGTCTTTCTTCAACCAAGCTGGCATAGGCTATATGCGATCCCGTAGATATCCAATGGCCTGCAGCTCGCTATTTGGATTATGTTAATATTGTTTTTCTTTCCCTTTACATGAAGGACCTATACTATAGCCTTATACTTATACTATAGGCCAGCATAGGCCTATAAGTATAAGGCTACAGTCAGTGGCGGAGCTAGGGGTATTGGTCAGGGGGGTGAGAATGGTCTGTAGGGGCGCTTTCGACATTATCTAAGCAGAGCGCCACCACAGGTTGGCACGGGGCGTACAGAAATTTTTTGAGTAAAGATACGCCCTAGATCGCCGGAAATGACCCTTTCTGGGCCTCACTAATTTGCAGATAAACGAAGAATAAATAGGTGTCATCGCCATTTTGTCAGAAAATTACACCAACAAATTGTGACAAATGTCAATAGGTATTTGAGAGCACAATAAAAAAGGCAATAATCGCGAATAAGTAAAATGTGGTAAAAAGCTGAAAAGGGGGCCAGCAGTCCATTTGAGTCCTTCGGGGGGGGGGGGGCATCCACCCCCTCTGATCATATGGACGCTCCGCCACTGGCTACAGTATATCTATTTCTCTCCGATCTCTTATTTCGATTCGTGATCTGAGATGGGGCTACTGCAGAGAAGTTTATCTACCTTCTGTAGCCTAGACCTAGACACTGAGTACTGTATTCATCGTGCAAACCGAAGCCCTTAATATTATAAGGCTTATGGCTTATGCCTAGAACTGGAGTAGGACTAGGAGGGAGTTAGGGCCAATGTCTAGCCTAGGCTATAGAGCCTAGAGAGGCTATAGTAACACGTTAGAAGAATATATTCTTAACTTACAGTAAGTTACTGCGGACCCTTAACAAAGGATAGGAGGGGTACACCAAACAACACGGCGCAGATTAAGTACTCACCATTGACATATGCATCGAATACTATGGTGTTCATATTGGATAAAGATACTTGAGCAGCAGGCAACATTGAAACTACACATGCATGTGGCTCAAGCCTAACGCGAACGACCGAAGCTAACAATAATGTAGGCCTACTTAAAAAGGACCTGTTTGAAGGTAGCAGCCACTAACAGCAGCCAATGGTGTGTATATCAATGTTACGCGCGGTTGGCCACAAATGTTTGCACACTGTGACGAGCTCTGGGTACGCTGTGGCGGCAAAGTGGATCCACAGCAACAACAGACTATAAGGGCAGACTATAGTAGCAGCAATAACAAGACGGTTCCCTTTTCTGACCTGTTCTAACTGAGCGCTAATAATTCACGCTATATATACTGTAATATGCCAGAAATGGCATCATAAGAGAGATGAGATATAGTTCTTCATGTGATATAAGTCTGGAATGGAATGGTGACCGATCCATAGTTCTGCATCCATAGTCAACTTAAACTTGTGATCCTACTAAAACTTGTAGAGAAAGGCGTAAATTGCGTAAATTGTTTTAGCAAATTTGACCCCCCCCCCCAAATGTCTGTACAGTTAAGTTACGAGAATATACAACAGTCAAGAGAGGTACAATGACGAAGTTAAGTTATTCCTCTTACACGTGGTATGCAAAAACAGTCCGTAACACTTTTATTTATGGATTATCAATGGCTACAAACCGCTGGATCCTAATCGGAACTGGGGAGGGGATGCAAACATAGGCGTAGGAGGCGGGGGGGGGGTTGGGGGCTGCAGCTCCCCAACCATTTTTTTTGTTGAAAATTCGGGCAATAAGCTGAGAATTTTTCGGGCACCTGCTGAAAGAAAAATCATTTACAATGTGTTTTCAATGGTTAAACTGATATTATATATTATCATTATTATTGTAACGACTTCCCCAATATGGAAGGGTAATAAGACGGCAAATGATTGTACTTTGTTGGCATGCGATGTAATAACCGATGCATGCATGCCTATATGATTTGCATATTGAGATGAAAAATTTTGGTTATATTTTTCGGGCAAGTCGTTACAGCCCCCCCCCCCCCCCAATCAAATTGGGCTCCTATACGCCTATGGATGCAAATCGGGAATAGAATAAGCTTGAAACGCACGGTAATGTGTTATGATCTAAACATATTCAAAATCGATAAATTTGAGTTATCGACCTATCGACCAGTTAGCACCACATTAATCAGAACGGTTCCTCTTTTACGTGGTATATCTCTGACATCAGTAACAAAGCCGATTTCTTGACCAAAAGTGTTTTTAACCCGATACTGACCTATATAAAACGGGCGGTAGGCCTATAGGGATATATACGTAATATACCTCTCATCTAGGTCGATAACTCAAATTAATCGATTTTGAAAAGAAAAACAAAATTAGATCATTACACAATAGGTGTATTCCATTTAGAAAAAAAAATATGTGATAGCTTTTTCATTTATGCACTAATTAAAAAACACACACACGATCGTAGTGTCATTATAACCCACACACGACTGCATCGGCAGTATTATGTGTCATGTCTTACTGTGCTTTTCTCTTAGTGGCTGCTCTTAGTGTCTGCTCTTAGTGGCTGCTACCTTCAATGAGGCGTAAAAACCTGAGTGCATGCCAACCATAGCGATAGAAACAATTTCTATGACGGATAATAACACGGTTTCGACGTCTAGAATCTAAAGCTAGCTGTAACTCCCCCCC
>KN889039.1:0-31744 GCA_000934455.1 Apostichopus parvimensis | reverse complement strand
TTACTCTTTTTTCTGGTGTGAAAATAGGTTTCTCTTCAACTAAAAGAACTTACACATGAAACTACAAATGTGACACTATTTTATGATATGACAAAAATGCTAGATTAATCTGTCAGAAACGAACTTCATGGTCCTTAACTAAACACAAAGAAGTGGATGGGGAGGGAGGGGGGTAGAATAGAACCAGGGGAACAAACACAACATAAGAGCAACACAGAATACTCATATTAGATTTTTTTTTTCTAAAAGAAATTGTACACAAAATATTCGAAGCACCCATCATCCTCTAGCATTCAAAGGACACAAATTTAAAAATGACTGCAAACAAATTTAAGAAAAATGTCAGGAAACTCATCTATAGATGAATCAAGCACTGTGATCTTTTGTAGAGCTCTCTACCAAATACATAGTAATAATAATCATAATAATAATAATAATATATGTCATCCTTAACAAAAATTACAAATACATTTAATCTAGTTATATTTCCCATAATGCATCACTCTTCCTTACCTGGTCATTTAGCCTATCCTGATACTCTGTTTCCTTCTCAGCTTTCATTGCCATCAGTTTCCCTTTGTGAATATTCTCCAAGGACAGTCTCTGATCATTCAGAGATGTTTCCTTATCCGCATCACACTTCTCTTTCAACTGAGAGACGTTTAAAAAAAAAAATGAAAGTTACTGCTGAAAATAGTCCAAACCTTTCTTTCTGGTGTTAATCTGTCCCTGAGTTTCTTAAGGTTTCCACAATATTCAAAGTCTAAAATTTTAGCTCTCCAAAAGTTTCTTTTCTTGTTAATAATATTTCTACTGCATTCTCCTTTACCCACCAGTGCTAGGTTTTAAGTCTGGTGACCAAAACTCCATATGAGGAGTTTTCCAACCCACAAGAAACTGGCTGTTATAATATATTAAAAACTTGGGTATTGAGCAGAGCGATAGAAATCGCACAACTTATATAACGTATTTCATTCAATATAGCCCTACTCTCTGTAGCTCTAAGTGAAAATTCTGTGCATTAACTCCTACTGAAAACTTTATTCTGACCAAAGTTGAAGGCAAACGTACAAGACTGAGGGCAGTAATAAACAACATTCTGCTCATGAGTTACAATTATGCACTGCTAATAATGCTTTCTGAATCTGACACCTGATTTATAAAATCCAATTGCTTGCCTGGCAACACATTTAAATAAGGAGAACATTAATTTATGATAAAATGTTTTCTACATATTTTTTTACTTTGAATTCTTCTAACCTCTAATAATTTCTTGTTGAAGTCACCCCTGATCTTTTCTTTCAGTTGGTCTTCGATTCCGTTCTTCTCCTCGCAAACCCGAAGGTAGAGCTGCTTCACTTTGTCCAGCTCTTCCATCGTCTTCTCGTTGTCTTTCCTGACAGGAGGCAACAAAATAAAATTCCGTTGGAATAAACGATTGCATTCAATGCGAGATCATTTTGAGGTGATTCTATCTGAATGTTAGTGATTCAATAAACACACTGGAAGCTTCCCTCCCTCCCTCCCCTCACCCCCCCCCAAATATCAATTCTATCTGAATGTTAGTGATTCAATAAACACACTGGAAGCTTCCCTCCCTCCCTCCCCTCACCCCCCCCCAAATATCAATTCTATCTGAATGTTAGTGATTCAATAAACACACTGAAAAGCTTCCCTCCCTCCCTACCTCCCCCCAAATATCCTTCCGGGCTAGGTTTTCCTTCCAATGTCTCCTGTTCCCAGACATGCCATGATTCTACATAAAAAAACCTGTAGGAAATCCTTACTTGAGTTGTGCTAATAGCTTCTTGTGATTGTCTTCCAAGGTTTCCTTCTCAGCCTGCCACTGAGCAACCATCTCTTCTCGGAGATTACGAGAAGAGTCCTCATGGAGTTGCATACAAGTATTCTGGCATCTGAATTGAAGTAGAATTAATTGAAAGAATAGTTGAACATCTTAGCAAGATCTTTCTTAAAGTGTCTGAGGCTTTTTTGAGCTATCTACCTTTGTAAAGTTTTGTGCTACTATTAGCACTGCCAGTGGCTTAACCTTCACAGTGCACATCATGTGGCAGCACACACCTTTAACTTTAGTTCTAGTGTTACTGAACAGTGGTTTCATTTTATCTAGTAACTTTTTTTTTTCTTTTTTTTTTAGGGGGGGTAATTTTTTTGTGGGGGGGGAATAATGGCAGATTTACCTCATTGTTTAATAAATAACTATGACCAAAAAAAAAGAAAAACACAATGTAAATTGAAAAGCCTAATTTGACTTTTAGATTTTGACATTAGTAACTGTTATACATGTCAGGTGTATAATCCTAATGGGATTATTCTTCATTTACATCCATAACCGAATTATGCACAATACAAACAAACAGTAAATGATAACTTATGTTTAAGAAAACCAAAAGTTTCTTTGCATTTGTTTTGAGTACAAAGTTACAAAATCCTCTTGTTTATGATTGAGAAATGAGTCACAATCAGCTGTGGTGTTGCATTATTTAGATGAACAACATGAGACTCTGGAGACAACACAGTTACTGTTATATGACGAACACTGTTGACTCCTGTATCAAAGCTTATTAACCTCCTGTAAAAGGTGAACATTGCCTAGGATGGACAGTATGATTTATGTCATGCTGAGAAATAAAATCAAGGAGACTTTCAATTTTCAGTTTCCCAAGCTTTGAAAATGTTTAAAGACTATCACTCTGTATGCTATATTGTAAGATATTCAAACTCTCACACCATTTGGTAGTAATAAATACCCTAATCTCTAAAATATATAATGAGAATATATAATGAGGGATACACTACAATATCAGAAGCATGTGGTGGGGAAGAAAACACACAACAAGCATGGTTGGGGAGGGGAACCAACACACTATACAATCATCATGGGAATGGGGAAAGAACAAATTACACAATCATCATCATGGAGAAGGGGGGGAGGGAGATCACAGTCCACAAAAATCATGAGGAGAGAACACACTAAACAATCATCATGGGGGGAAGGGGGGGAACACATGACAAAACCACAATGGGGAAAGGGAATAACACATCACACAATCATAATGGGGAAGGGGGAGAACGCATGACAAAACCATAATGGGGGGGGGCGGGGGGAACACACATTACACATCAGCATTGGATGATGGATTTATCTCTCTTTTCTACAGCATGTCATCATCATTCTATGTTATCGTATATCTTCTCTACCTTTCCACTGCTTTCCTCTTATCTTCATCATTTTCCATCACCATGTCGGTCATTCGTTGTTTCAGTTCGCTATTCTCTGCTCTCAGTTTGCTCTCTGAATCTCTCTGTTTGTTAATCTCTCCATCCATTGTCCTAATATCCTCTTGCAACCTCTCGACTTCAGAAACCATTCCAGAATTTGATGCTGCTGCTTGTTCCTGTTAAATAATTAGCATGGTACCATTTGAAGAGGCATTAGTTACAAACCATGACAAATTCTAGTAACCACCACATCCATCACCCCCCCCCACCCCGAACCACCACCCTCCAACCACCTGTACTGCTCTTGGTGTTTGCCCCTATGAACTTTCAGCATGTTCTGCATACAGCCTTTAATTTATGATATTCATGATTATTCAAGACAGATAGAAGTTAAATTCCTTACTTTAGCATACTTTAGCAGGAACCTCTATTTTCACAACAATTAATATAGAAAAGGCAACCCTGTAGTTGAAGGTGTTTTGGAAACGAGGATCCTACAAGTTTGAATACTGATATGTTTTTCAAATTTTGAAACTGCAAATCCCTTGGATTGCACAGAGAGGACAAGCTATACTGGATGAGAGTGTCTAACTTATCATGATAAAGGTTACGTCATAACAAGGGCTGTTGCATGTCCCAAACCCACCCCAACCAATGGAGGGGGGAAGGTTATACCCCTTATGTTAACCCTCATCAGTTCAGTGCACCAATAAGTGATATAACTATTACTATACCTGATGCATCTTTCCAGCTTTCTCTACCCTCTCCTTCCATTCATTAATCTGTCTCTTCAGGGCTTGAACTTCATCCTGAAGAGTGGCAACTTGGTTCCTCTTCCTCTTGTTGTTCAACAGAGATCGCTCTAGCTCTTTCTTCAATCCCTGAATCACCTGATCGTTTGGAAAACCTACGTCAGTCCTGCAAACAGCAATCGTCATGGTAACAGATTGATAACGGTGAATATGCAGAAAATATTACATCGAAATGTAAAAATGCTAAAATGTGGAAATATTCATATGAAAATGCTAAAATATCAAAAGTGCCAAAAATATTAAATGGAATTGGCTTTTACAAATTTGAAAAATTGAAAAATTTCTTGGCATAAAAATTAGCAAATGTCGATTACAATTTGCATACAAGTTCCATAATTAAGTTATACCATTTCTGAATTTGTTAATCATAAAATACTGAAAAATCCTAACATTCTGTGTACACAAACCTGCTACATGTCTTCGTACTCACATAGCAATTTGCATTTTGTTATGCCATTCCAATGAGCCTGATAGTCATTGTTATGCAATCAATTGGGTTAGAAAGAAACTAGATATATGGCACAAGAAGGTGACTAGCAATATCTGAAAACTCACCCTCCAGGTTTCGGGGTGCTCCAGTCTTCTTTAGCTAAATTCCTCACGACTTTATCTCCCTGCCCCTCGGGTGAAGAGTGGGGTGACAGTGCCCCCAGTCTGACGGCAGACTCTATAGCAAGTAACTGCTGCTTCAAATCGGTCACTTCCTCCTATTCACATAAGAACAGGAATATTATATCGTTTTGCTTCATTTTGCATTCAAAAATTACAATAGTGATTACAAATCAGAAAGAGAAATTTGATATGGAATTTGGAGAGTTGGGTGAGAAACTTTTTAAGCTTTTCACTGTCAACTACATGTTTAGAGGTAACATTGAATAACAAGTAAATTTCCCTGCCACATTTCTGTTTGAACCTAGAAGTAAAATAACAAAAAGGGAACAATTTTGGCAGAGATGGGAGGGAATGAAGTCATGTGATTGGGAAATTCAGCACAATTACCACAGATATGGATTTTATAAATAGATCCAAGGATTAGGTGTTGGTTTTAAAGTTCATATAATTTCACATCGAGACACATATTTTTTATTATTTCATGATTTCATATTTAACCTGACAATAAGGGTAAAAACAAACAAAACAAACCTGCATGGATTTACAGAGGTTTTCACTCATCTGCTTAGCATTTTGTGCAACCTGCAACTGCTGGTGAAGGCTGTTGGCTTCTTGGTATGAACCTGTCGGGGAAAAAGGAAGTAAAAACAAGAAAAAAGAAATTTAATACTTTTATAACTGGGGATATCCTCTTCTAATGAATGCAAATAATGAATGAAATAAATATGAATGTGACACAATGCAAATCTCATTTATGACAAACTCCCCCCCCCCCAAAAAAAACCCCAGAAATACTAACTGCTGTTGTAGCACTAATGGTACACACTACCTCGATGTGTTAGCTGATTTTTGTGACTGGAAGATTTTTCGGAATCATGAGCACAAACACTTGATTTCTGGTATATAGTAATATGCCAACAAACTTCTAAATCCATAAAGAATGAATAAATTAACTTTCGTTTGAAAAATTCTCAATTTGATCAAAAATGTAAACTTAAATAACATGTGATACATCATTTACAGGTTCATAGAGATCTACTCCCTGATTAACATACAAATATAACCACCTACCCCCCACCCTGCCCTCTCTCCCATACCCCTCATATAATGCAAGATCTCACCTTGTCCTAGGAGGTCTCCACATCTCCTCTGACTCTCCTCCAGCTGAGCTGTTAGTCTGTTCACCGTCTCTCCATGCTGGATCTGGTTCTGCTGGAGGGATCGCTGATGTTCCTCAAGCTGACACTGAAAACGGTTTGACAGAGTCTCCTGAGGTGAGGAAATATGAGAAATAGTCGCCATCAATGATGCTGCTATAATAATACTTTAGATATTTCAGGTTGTCGCCATCAACCATTGTAATACTTAAGCTATTTAAGGTCGTCGCCATCAATCATGCAACCATTGTAATACTTTAGCTATTTCAGGTTAATACTTTAGCTATTTAAGGTCGTCGCCATCAACGATGCTGCCATTGTAATACTTTAGCTATTTAAAGGTTAATACTTTAGCTATTTAAGGTTGGTTGCCATCAACGATGCTGCCATTGTAATAATTTAGCTATTTAAGGTTGTCGCCATCAACAATGCACTATTGTTATACTTAAGCTATTTAAAGTTGTCGAATTAACTTGACATACAAAACAAAGAGATTGGCTTTTAGTAAGTGCTAGTGTACATGATTTTACAAATGAAGGATAATTGCTTTCTATGAATGATACTTATGTTTTGACTTGTCATTAAAGTCATCTTTGCTGTTATTGCTCCATGTCATGAGCTGAGATAGCCAGATGATCATGAATTCAAATGAGGTCAAAGTTCATTTGAGTTTACACAACAACAACAACACAGCTAGCTAGTACTGTTACTGTTTCGAAAGGCTGTACAATCTTTCCTAAACTCCACCCAGTTGGGATGATTTTGCAATAATGTGCTTTCATATCATGCTTCAAAGTACTCATACTCACAGTATGAATATCCATTTTCTATTAGATAAATATGTGGAACAGTTCATACGTCAGTTTGATTGCTTTAAAGTCATGTGATTTTGCTTACAGGTGATGATTGTTTCACTCTATATAGCTATCAACTAGCTTGCTAAAACTTTGTGTGAGGGGGAAGGGGGGTGGGGTACGGGATAAGGGAGTACAGGTGAGTTTCCTGTCACTGTCTGTTCCACTTTCATTTTGGGAACAATTTGCCTTCATGAAAGGGTTTATAATCTAAAACAAACAAATGTGGCAGAGAACAAACATTTCTGAAAAGCCCACATAAAAGTTTTGACAATCTATCAAAAGTCAGGTCACTTTACCTTCTCCTCCAGATCTGAGATGACCCTTTGAAGCCTTCCCTGGAGGTCTGTAATCTCCTCTTCATGTTTACGCTGCATCTCTGCCAAGACTGTGTCCTGGTGTTCTCTTGCTCTGGCCAGAGGTTGCGACTTCTGAATCTCCGTCAGTTCTTTGGTCATTGTTTCCACCGTCGTCTCTGTGGTTTGCAGTTTCTTCATTATCTGTGACAGTCAAAAATATTGCAGTTTCAGAAGCCATCTTACCTCATCAAAACAAAAATTCAAATTGAAAGGATACTTTTTAAAGGATGTGGTTAAGTTTCGATATGCTTTGCACACATTGCTGTAAAATATTAAGATGTTGGAGATATAAAATAGAAACTTATGATTTCATTGCATCTTCTTCAATTGCCTACATTGTATTTTTTCAGGACATTTTTTGCAACATTGTGTTGGTTGTGATGTCACAAAAATTGATCAACTAAACATATCTGACACAACATCTGGTATAGTTGTACCTAACATTAGCCTGAAGCACATGAGTTAAATGTCACATGTAATTAGTATAAGTAGCATAAGTAGCATAACAGTTATCTCCCTGACACTGTGAAGCAAATGCTTGTTGACCTTTGACCTCTAACCTAGCAACAGGACTGACCTCATCTCTAGCGGCCGTTAAGGCTTGTATCTGAGCTGTCGCTGCCTGATAGTGGCCCTCCAGTTTCAAGTTCTCATCCTTGGACGATGCCAGAAGATGTTTAGTCTGTTCATAACTCGTAGATAAGCCATTCTTTTCACCTAAAATTCAGAGTAAACAAAACAAGAGTAAAAAATTGTCTGATGGAATCATTGCCTATTAGACGACACTTTGGATAACACTAATTTGGTTGTTTGGTTCCCTTACTCACTAGAAGAGAGTGGGAAACTATCGTCCACGAGCAGGATTTGAACCAGTGACTTCAGTCATGTGATTTAACATTGAGAGATCTTGCCATAAGTAAGAATTCTTGCTACTTAGCATTTCTTTGCAAGAGATGCTGGTTAGTAGCCATAGTTCTATTGCATGCAATTGTAATCGAGATAAAAACAATCTTTTAACAATTAACATTTTCCTTGATTTGAAAACAAAGCTCTAATAAATATTAAGGAAAAGTTAAGATTTCTTATGCACTAGTTGGTATTAGACTTCTTTTAGCAATGTTACCATTCCATTAATAACAGACATAGATCTCAAACTTTGGTAAACAACTTAATAAAAAAACAGGTGCAAGACGTATTCACCTTGTGCTAGAGCCAGCTGGTGATTAAGAATCCGTTTCTCCCTGGCGCTCTCCTCCTGAAGCATGCGTAACTGGCCGGTAAGTTGCTCTAGTTCCCGACCTCGTGCTTGGTAAAGAATCTGCATCTGTGCATACTGCTGACCACTTGAAGTAGCACCTGGTATGACGAGATAATACAGGGCATCGAATAACACATGAAACCATGTTACTTAATACTGGACTAACTACTAGTAACCTCACTTTATTACTAGACTAACTAGCATTCTCACTTTATTACTGGACTAACTAGCATTCTCCACTTAATTACTGGACAAACTAGCATTCTCACTTTATTACTGGACTAACTAGCATTCTCACTTTAATACTGGACTAACTAGCATTCTCATGTTATTACTGGACTAACTAGCATTCTCACTTTATTACTGGACTAACTAGCATTCTCACTTTATTACTGGACTAACAAGCATTCTTACTTTATACTGGACTAACTAGCATTCTTACTTTATTACTGGACTAACTAGCAATCTACTGGACTAACTAGCATTCTCACTTTATTACTGGACTAACAAGCATTCTTACTTTATACTGGACTAACTAGCATTCTTACTTTATTACTGGACTAACTAGCAATCTCACTTTAATACTGGACTAACTAGCATTCTAACTTTATTACTGGACTAACTAGCATTCTCACTTTATTACTGGACTAACTAGCATTCTCACTTTAATACTGGACCAACTAGCATTCTCACTTTATTACTGGCCCAACTAGCATTCTCACTTTATCACTGGACTAACTAGCATTCTTACTTTATACTGGACTAACTAGCATTCTCACTTTATTACTGGACTTACTAGCATTCTTACTTTATTACTGGACTAACTAGCATTCTTACTTTATTTACTGGACTAACTAGAATTCTCACTTTATTACTGGACTAACTAGCCATCTCACTTCAATTCACTCCTGAGAGGAGGAACCAAAAAACCTAGTTCGACCTTACCTGCATGTAGATAGTGCCCTTGCAGGTTCTCATATTCCTGAGCCATGAGAAGGTCCACACTAGCAGTCCGTCCCATAGCAGGGTACCTCTCCCCTTGCTCGGCCTCCATCGCTACACGATCCCTCTGGCTGAGACCATTCTTCCCGCCTGTGTAATGTATCTTCGGATTGCCTGCATTATCCTGCACAGGATAAACATTGATCTCGGTGTTCTGGCCCACACTCGGTGCTAGCGAGCCATTATTATCCAACCCTTTGGATGGATAGCTATCCGGCCCAGCTTTCCTCTCCGAGGGCTCGTACTGTTGACTCTCTCTTCGATTCTCCAGGTGTGCCTGATCCCAGTTCATGTCCCCTGGCCCTGGTTTCACCACTTGGGGGTTCATATCTTGTCTGGGCCTGTTTTCATAATATGGGCCCTGATTTGGATAATAGACGTGGGGTTGATAACCGATGCTAGTCCTGGGGATGCCCTGATGTTGATCGGTCACGTATTCCGAACCCTCCGCCTCTCTCCTGCTCCCTTCATACTGCTGGTCATCGGAAGAGTGTGGTGAAACAGACTTCCTCTCAGGGGGCGGTTGGAGACCGTAAGTTTTGTCCTCTTGCTGAAAATTACCGTTGCCATTATTCTGGGAGACAAAATGAACACAGCGAATATTGTCAACCTTTGGCTTCTTTTCATTTTTTCTCAAACTTGTTTCATGGCAGTTATGCTGCTACTGTACAGTAGATGCCAAGGCTAGTATGAACAGTTCTCGTGGTCTTGAGGGGTGACCTGTTTGCTTTTAGCACTTAGTGTGCCAACTGGTACACATAAATCAAAATCTGTTCTTTTACTTTTCTTTGTGTGAGTGTGTGTGGTGTTAAGGGTAGGGGTTTCACTCTCACCAAGCTGTAAAAGTAGCACACAGAATCCCCAAAGCTTACTGGTGTGGGCATTAACGGGGCAGAATGCTTACCTGTCTCCAGTCTACTTATGCACTGTTCCCATCTACCTACACATACCGAACATACAGTAACATCTATACAGTAGGCCCCCTAATTCCACATCAAGGACTCCACACACTTTCCCTTCCTCCCGTATCTGGTATTGAGGAAGCCCCCCTTATGTGTTCTTCATTTTATAGCACGCAGACCTGGATATAAATCGGTTTATCTAAACTATCTGTGGAGCTACAAATTTATAGTAGGCTGGTCCTAAATAGCGGATAACTTAATCATTCAGTCTAACACAGAATGTTTCTTTGCCCCACAAAATTTAGTGTAATACGTTTGATATTTTCAACTGCAAACCTTGGAAGTTTCTAATGCCTAATCTCACGATTCCTGGTATGATCTTGGTGGAGGAACACAGAAGATGATGCATTCAGCTACCTTATTTCTGGTCTCTAGTCGTGCTATGGGATTGTAGCAGAAACATCACAAAAATGGAGCTCTGAATGTGACTTACTCTTTCCCAATAGATGCAGAGACTGGTAGACAAAATTATCGATCTTAGCAGTCACAAGAATCATTAAGAAAACATAAAAAGTTTCATAGTTTCTTGAAAATCTCCCTTGCTCAGTAAAGGATAACAAGCCAAAGCAACATTTCCAAGGAATGTTAGCAATGATGCAAGTTCTTAGCTGCTCATTGAATCATTTCCCCGGAGAGCTAGCCATTACTTTGTTTACTAGTGAGCTAAAATCAGTTAATCTTAATACCATATTTACCTTGTGTACATTGGACCCAATTTCGTTGCCCCTGCCTCTGCTCCCAGTCACATTGGCAGGAGTTTCCAGGGGCGGGGGACTTCTACTATGAGGTGTGGACGTTTTCTGGTTCTCCTGGACTTTAGTCTTCCATGGAAGTGGCCTGTGTATCAAGAAGTTAAATATTTCGAATCACAAGCAGTCAAGTAAGGACACGCATTTGTTATGAAATGAAGATCAGCTTCACAGCTAATGCAGTATTAACTACAGTCGGACTACAAAGCCAATTTATTAGGGTTAAATTCCAATCTATCTTAGTCATCTGTGGGTACCATTGATTTCTAAATGTAATCAATTGAGGCAAGTACATGCATTTCCAATATTTATCCAAGTTCTGCTTTTCATTCCAGTTTAAAGTTAGTGCTATATTTGATGTAACTGGTATGATGTATTCCATAGCATCCAATAACAGAAGGCAAATAACAACAACTTCTATCACAGTTATGAATAAACTGGAAAGAGTCTCATACAAATCTGAATCTGTTATAATACTTGACAAAGTAACCATTCCTTTTAAAAAATTTACATACCTTCTTGAGATACAACTCAACGATACAATCAGTTGTCTACAGAAACACATCTAAAAGAACCAGAGCTACTGTATAACCTCACAATATTTGGTGCTAATCTAATTTGCCTGACCGGAGGCGATGCGTTACACACTGTAACAGCGACTAAGGAACAGTCCTGACGTTATTGATGCTCGTAAAACATTAAATGTAAGATCGTCTACATTTTCTTACCTCTTGTCGTCTGCCTCTTCATCCTCCTGAGATGATAAACTACTGGCATCCGATGATGATCCGCTCTCGTAGTCGTCTTCGTCATCTTCTAGCAGATCATCTGGTAATGCGTTGGTCAGAAGCTCTCGGAGCTGATGATTGAAGACCAAATGTAGAACATACTAAATGAGACAGTCTAAGGTCTTGAAAACCAGATACAGTCAAAGGTCTTATAAACCAGATATAGTAGATGCTGAATGAAACAGTCAAAGGTCTTATAAACCAGAGAACATACTGAATGAGACAGTCAAAAGTCTTATTAACCAGATAAAGTACATGCTGAATGAGACAGTCAAAGGTCTTATAAACCAGATCAGGTAAAAAAGTTCATCATTGACCACACCGAGTTGTTTTGTTTGTCGGTTGGTAGTATCGACAGTGATGAGGGTAAATGAATGATGGTGATTATCATTTGTGGTGGTCATAGTAATAATGGTGGTGGTGGTCCCTCCATTAATTACATACAAGAGTGCATATATGCATTTGGCATAACTTCCCTCCCTTTGATTATGTTTAAAATCGTTTCTGCACAAGTTTACAAAAAAGTAAATCAACCATTATCACCCCCATGTGACTTACAAACTCTCTCTGTCAGTTTAATAGACCGCACTTTTATCATGTCATGTAAAGTGATTTCTCTCTCTATATATGCATCAAGTAATACGTTGTAAAGACTTTATGCACTCAGTGATAAAGGGTTGAGATACCTTTCAACAATCCATGTTAAAGGAAAGTTGAGCCAAGAGAATGATGACATCATGGTACACTAAATACAAATAATGATACTGTCCATAAGCAGTGATAAAACTTACGGAAAGTCCCTCTTAGTTTGAGAAAACAAAGATCATGTTTTAACTTACCTTAAACTGGAAACACGGCACATACAAACAATTTAGCGGAAAGTATTGCAACATTGCATAAACCATATATATGCCAGCTTCCATTTGTTAATTATATGAGAAAAACACAGAAGATTTTCAACAGTTCAACTTACCATGTGTCTGAGCCTAACTTCAACATATCACACAAATTAGCAGTACCTACGTTTAAATTCAATTAAACTGCAAATAAACAGTTATCGATGCTTGGATATACATTAATTTAAAACTACTTAAACACTTTACCATCTTTAATGTGTTACAGGTGTAGTAAACTTACCTGTTGAAGGAGGCTCTCAATATCTGATATATCTTGTATAATTGGGGACGAACTGTCTCTAGCGAGATCCAAGAGACTTCCTAGTGATTCGAGGGCATCAGCCCCAGATAAGGCATCACCACTGTCAGATCAAAACCAGAGGACTTGAAACGTACACATTTAACATTCTTAAGCAATTTATGAAGAGGAACAGTGGGCAGAGAGGGGGGGGGGGGTGTTGGAGAAAAGGGGTTGAGGATGCATGGGGAGAGACAAAGGAGACTCTAAATCTCTACTTATAATATTTAAATCACTCAGAGAGAATATTCTTTAAATTATGAATTTACAAATCACCTCCCATCCAATACTTCTAGACAGGTCTGTTTGTAGCACTATTGTAGAGTACTGTGCATATATGACACACAACATGTCGAGCTGTCTTTCTACTGTACCATAGTGTAATCTACTGTACCATGCACTGTATTAAGCAGTTTCAAAAGCTGCATTCAGATTTCTTAATGGAAACTTGTTATTCCAAACATTTAAGCAGCTCTCTCTTTTCCACATTCCAGATGTGGATATTCTACATAAATCATTCAATCATTTTTTGCTTATTCTTTCTTCTTTTCTTGGTGGTGGTTCACATGACATATTAAATATCTTTATTCCTCCCCTCCCCTTTTTTTGTTGTTGTCCTGTAACAATTTGCAGTTCAGATGTTATGTGTGCTAGTGAGTTTATGTAATACTATTTACCAGGCCTCGACAAATACGGTCGCCAACTCGCCAATGGCGACTAAAATTTGCGACTGGCGAGCAAAAAATGCATTACGCTCGACATTTTGGCGAGTGGCTCATTCGCTCACTGCCTTTATATGATAGGCTTACTATTAACTTGTGAGCCAATCAACAAAGGCCTATTGCCTAATGTTACACATCACAGTAGAATTATCAAGTGCACTGTTACAAGTAGGTCCTAAGGAACAGCTCTGTTCACCAGCTCGAAACTAATTTGATACTAATCGACTAAATGATGCACGATAGGTGTAACCAAACTGGAAAACTACAAACTTAAATAAATGCGTAACGACAACTCAAATAGGGGTAACACATGAATAACATGTTTTAAACACTTTTGACGAAGCACAATTTAAATAGATCGTTTTTGCTGTAAACAACTAACAGTAACGCTAAACCGCGATATCCTAAGTTAGGCCATACTACTGTACCTAGGCTTATATCACACAAACACTTTGCGAGACAAAAAGGCGAGTAAATTTTAGGTTCTGGCGAGTAGAATTTTAGACTCGGTCGCCAGTTGGCATGTGGTTTTAAAAAAATTTGTCGAGGCCTGCTATTTACTCTAATTTCCCTTGTTCCATAATTGAATTATTATTTTAGCCTCGTTTTTATGTGTCTATTTAGATTCTATGCTCACTTTAGCGGTGCCATGACACTAAATATATTTAAATTGTCCATCAATATTTAATAATTATTCAATGTTTAGGAACATTTGAAGGTGCATTGTCTAGCAATTATTAGCATGCGTGAACTGGGCACTACACTGTTGACCTTTAATAATTCCTGTTTTTTTAAGTTTCGTTCCCCCCCCCTTATCAATCAAGCATCAGAGTGATGCTTAAACCTTTATACACATCTAAACTAGTTCACGTTTTGTTTTCTCCTTTCTCTCTCTCTCTTTGCACCACCTGATATTGTCTGCAATTGACGTAACACGGTTAGTTCCAGAGACTACCAAAATCCGTTGGGAGAAAGGAACAACTGAGCGTTTCAGAGTGGGCACAGCCTCTTTATTTTCACAATCAATGACATCCTAACATGTCGATGAATTATAAAAAGCTGACTGTCTTCCATTGTACTGCCTCTACGTCACTCTTGATTCTAAAGTCTCAGTTCTGGCAAGAACACAGATCTATTTAAAGATTATTGCCCATACCTGCTAGGACATCAATACATCTAAAAGCAGACCTAAGAAGCTTAGCCTCCAATTAAGCAGGACTACCTGCACTTAGCAGGTAGTCCTGTTTAGTCATACCACACACAGAACTTATACACCTAAACTACAATGACTGGGGAACCCTAAAGTGCTTACGTTAATGTCACCATTGTACTAATCAGTTTTGGTTTGAAATAGTTTAAGTTTAAAGTTAAGTGCTTCCTCCTGGTTCTGTTTTAGCTTTACTATAACTCATTCAGGTGTTGGTTTCAGTCACAATTATTGTGTGCAGTCCTTGAAAGATTAAAATTTGTGAGGTGCATGCCTTAGTAACACATTAGATTATACTGGAAATGTTTAAATGAATTTATTATCACTATAAAATTTGTAAAAATTTTAAGGCTTGCTTCTTGATGTTAAGATTTGCCATGATATAATTTCCCTCCATAAAACATGAAGATGTTTGTTTTGAAGCAATGAGGCTTAGCAATCGGGAGATTCGGGATTCAATTCCCGGCCGGGTCATTATAAGGTGGGTTTTTTACCCGAGAACAATCTACGGTTTTCCCATCTGAAATTAATTTTTAACTTGAACAGATTCCAAATTTGAGTTAAAAATTGGAAGCCACGCTACATGTAAGTTGTAATCCATAAGACCTTGCGGGTTTCTCCCACATTTGTGGTCGCTTTAGCATCGTAAAATAACTGCTAATTATTATTATTATTACTAATTAGCAGAAAATAAGATTCTTGATTGTCTGTTTGGGGGAACTTCAGAATAAAGTGAGACATTTAAGAAGCGCTGCGTCGTTTTAAATATCAATGGATTAGCTAGCTTTGGAATATATACCTTCAATAGAAGTCCTAGTTATTAAATTAATTATACAAATAAATGAAAATACAGAAAAGTAACTGGGAAATTATGATCAATGGGAGAGAACCAACTTGTAATAATTAGTTAAAGAGATTTTCATTAATTATAAGTTAAAGCATTAAAAATGGAGAGTAACCACGGATACATTAAAAAAAAATGACTTTGGTGTTTTATTGACCAATTCTTAATTTAGAAATTCCAAACAAACTCTATACATCAAACTGGAATAATTTAGAAACCTTTTCTTATTCTAACCATATATACGAAAAAAAGACTATTTCTGGTTTCATGAAAACCAAATTATCTTTAAAATGGTAAAATTGCATTGTCCAATAAGGAAGAGGCAACTAGTGTAACCAGTTATTATAAAAGCAAAAGCAGTTGTAAATTTGATGCAGTTTTTATACAGAATCTTTCAAAATCGTATTCTCAAGAAGTTCCATAAATCTTCAAATTTACATGAAAAATGAAAACAGGAATATAATTCCTAGGATATGGTACAACAACAAACATATCTGAGTTCCTTTCTAGTAACAAATTTAAATTGACTTCAACTTACCTTGAAAGAGCCTGCAAAACCTGAAATAGGGGACCCATGGAATACTTTCTAAGGTCCCAAAGACATTTTTAATCACAATAAATTTCCTGGTAACAAGATTAAGCATTAAAAATCTCCCCCAAAGTTAAGACTGAGACACTGGAATTGGTCTCTGTACAACAGGTATCCAAATATCCACACTGAGGTTAAAGGAGATCCCAAGATATCATAAGGACAAGATATCACTGTAAAAAAGTTATTTGATCCACATAATTATTAATTACATAATCCTTGCTAGAAAGAACATTATTTTAACAAAAACTTTGAAATCTAGTGAGAAAAATATCTGTCTACAATCACTGATAGCAGAAATAGACTGTTCACTGATCACATTGTAAAATGGCTTTGGGCGAACGTAAACAATCCGAATGTTTCATGATTTCCGAGATAATGTAGAAGACAAGTTTTCTGATAAATTAATTGATCATTCCTTAAAACATGATCCATCCAGGGTCCTGGGATCGTGACTAGACTGTTCCAGAAAATGTTTCAAGATTTCTAAAACCTCTTCCAAGTATTTCCTTTGACAGCACCATGGGGTAAGAAACGGTCCAATAAAGTGGAACCTAAACTTTGTTTAGCCCAGTCTAATCAACCTCTTTCCAGGTAGGAATAAATCTCTTTTTCCCCCTTCCTATTATCCAGGGAGTAAGGCTTTCCACTGAATAGCAAAGAATCACAACATGGTTTGTCCAATAAATCAATAACCGAACCAATGGGGTAGCTACGGGAACAATAGGTCTTACCTTAAACTGTGGCTATGCCCAGCTGTAGTTGTAAGTCTGGTTAAAGTGACAGTACAAAGCACGTCATTAATGCCAAGGATAAGGGATTACCCACTCATCAAGTATTACTTCTGTGAGGACAGAAGAGTTAATTATTTGTTTCATCATAGAATGATACAAATCTATACAAAGTTCACTAAGTACTAGTACTTGAGGATTTTTTAAGATACTTTTGGGTTGTTTCTTTGGACAATCAGGCCTTTTTCGTTGTTTTCCGAACAGCAAATTGGGTTTCCGAAAAATGTAACAGTGTCAAAGAATGACCAACATGTACACTGAAGGAGAATTGTGTAAATTTGGTGAATAGAACATTTGGTGAATAGAAGCTTTGGGCCAGTAAAACTGACTGTCTGATGGAGTCTGTACATGTTTGTTTTATTTCAGTATCTCCAAAGTAATGGAGGGTATTATTAATTTATCATTATTCATAGTTGGGGGTATTTATTAATTAATGTTCAATCTGAACTTGATGTCAACATCTAATTGCCTGCTGGATGACTTCCACTGAAGCTGATTTTGATTGTCCAAAGAGCAATTTCGGTCTTGATGGACAATTGGACAAGCCTTTGGACAAAAGGTGGCCACACAAGTCTTTTCCATGTGTGGAGTCCTGAATACGTCCCTTCTTATGTAGATTTATGCCTGATGTTATGTCAGATCACATCAGTCATTCACACACGACCTTGATCAGAAATTAAAAGGTCTAATGAGAGAAACTTGCTATTATTGTACCAGCTTTACAAGTCCCATCATTTTCCAGCATATTTGTTGAAGACTGGGGGGTAGAAGCAAGGGGGGGTGGAAGCAAGGGGGGAGGGAATAATGAATAATGACCTTGCATAAAACACTTGGTAAATGACAATAATAGTACCTATAATCAAGACAGGTTTGTTACACTTATAGTATTAACCCCTTCACCCAGTTAGGATAATTTGTCTAGATCTCAGTACTGTTAAGTACATTCATGTTTCTGACAGGTAAAGGGTTCTAAGGTACTGTTCATACTGTCAGTATGAGTGGTATAAAGCATGATACAGGAGGACATTAAACAGTAGAATTGGCATTATGACATTGTCCAACCTGGCTGACCCCTTACACAAGCACATGTATACTGTCAACTTAACCATCATACTGTATATGAAGCAAAGTATAGTAAACTTAATACAAATTTATCAATGAAAATAAGATACTGTACCTCCGTTCTGTGTGACGGTCATCCGTTCTCACATTTATAGTAACATGAAAAAAGTCATTCATAATATTCCCCCCTTGGAGGTAACCGTGTAGCTGATACAATGCTGGGTAAGATTCTAGATATAAGTTATTATACAACACCTAATTATATTCCGGCCATTTGATTGGTCAATTGCTCTTCGATTGCATGCAATATCCGCTCTATTGCACGCTATGAAATAGAACCGTGCAATATACTTTTTTGATAGCACTTTTTTCAATGGTAAGAGAGCAGAGAAACCTGTCTGTTCAAAACAATCTGTTGCATGAGTGCATTTTACATCCAATTATATCAAAATTTGAAGGTGTTGTATAAAACAAATAATGAATGGTTTCCATTCGTGCAATAGTGCAAATATTTCATTCGTTGAAAGATGTAATTTGTTCCATTCAACGAGGCGTAGCCGAGTTGAATGGAACATTCCATCTTTCAACTCATGAAATATTTGCACTATTGCACTCATAACCATTCATTATTTGTATACTAACTTAGGTCTAGGAAGATTCTCATCCCTTCCCTCTGCATTTACCTTGTCTTCCTTTGCCTTCCCGCCCTCTCCCACCCCCCTCTCCCACCCCTTCCCTCCTCTCTCCTCTTTAGGAAGAAAGCATGAATTCTCCCTTCCTGATTACATTTCATACGTTGCTGCAAAGAAGTGGAACGAGTTATCAAAGGAGTGTAAGAATGCCAACTCCTTAAATACCAAGTTAAACGTTTTATCCAGGACTTAAACTAATTTCTTATGCTCTTAATATTATTTCATTGATTGTTCCACGTTGTAATTTATGCCAAATGTTGTCAATTTTTGTAAGTTTTGTTTGTTTCTTTTCATTGTCGTCTTATTGTTTACGTTTGTATTCTATATTATTTTTATTATGATCAAATAGTTTATATAAGTCAGGGCCTCGGCACAGATTCAAGCTTGAGGCTAACCGAGTATACCCTTTAATGTTAAATAAATAAAGCTTTCCCTCTGAACTTTACCAAACGAAGCTACTGTATGAAGCTGCTGCTCACCCTCCTCCGTTACTTCAAACCACAAATTCACCAGAAGTAACCCTGTTACAAACATGACAAGAATCCTTTCTCCGTGGATCAATATTTCGCAGGGATATCAGGCTCCAACACTTTTCCAAGGGATTAACAGCTAATGTTGTGGTTACGCATGCATACAAAATCACCCAATAGAAAGCACTTTTTATTGCTTTTGACAAAGTAAGCATTCCTTTGAACAATGTAATGGAAACCAAGACATTGATCAGACAATGAATAAGTCTTTCTTTAATCTGTAGGAATTCAAACTCTAATCAATACACATGCTATTGATTTCTAATGTGGCTTGAATTGATTGTTCATCACTAGTTAGGTTAATCCAAGGCTCATCGGAACAAATTACCTTTCCCGCCCTGCCATTCATATGACTACATGTAGCTGTAGGCAATATTAAAAAAGCCTTGACTTTGCTAAACCACCAAGGTGAAAGAGTGAGTAACCTCAAAATGAAATGACACGTCCATGGCAGGAAAAATTATATCTTGAAGGGTTGATCATAAAGAGACTTTCCTTTCGGCAGTAGTGCTCCCACTGGGAAGTATTGCACCCCACTGGGAAGTAGTTCCCCACTGGAAAGTAGTTCCCCTTGGAAAGTAATGCTCACACTGGGAACTAGTGCTCTCAGTGGTAGATAGTGCAGTGTGGTTGAAAGCCATAAGGCCCCAAAGACAGTCCAAGTGCTGAAATCTTCAGTTTTCCTTTGGTATGGGCGATGAAAATGAGCATACAGTATTCTTAATCTGTAATTTCTCTGGGCGATCTAATTGATCTCAGGCCCCCTTACTGACCATGGGCTCCATGGCTATAGTGCTATGACTCCCCCCCCCCCGCCCCTCCACCTCTTATCATGCCTAAGATATAGTGTATCCATTATGGAATGTGAGCAGAAGACGTGAATGGAAGGTGTGGGTTTGGGTGCGGTTTCAGAGAGCCTTTTATCTTCATCTCATGGATCTAGAAAAATATCATTTCCTCTGCCTTGGTCCTCTTAGTGCTGGTACTGTATAGATCCTGTGGTCACAAGCATGCTTGGTTTCAAGCTTTATTGATCTAGCCAATATCTTACTTGCCATGCATGAATAATCAAATTACAATTACCCTATTGTGTTTATTCATGCAGCAATATAGTCACATGTATTCCCACATTAAAGTCTAACCTGCAGGGGGGGGGGGGGGACTGGACCTTTTATTATAAACAAATTGTAGTTACCTTAGTTCACATCAATATTTCTATTGTTCAGACACCAGGCTGAAAGAAGGAGCAAAAAGGAAAACCCCAACTCGATCTCCAAAAAACTAAACTTGCTTCTCCGATGTATTTTACGTCTATAGATGTCTGTTCTTCAAGTTTTGATTTAAAATGTTTTCATATTGACTGTCAGATGTAGAGGGCAGTAATTCCATGATCAGGAATTCTTGCAACTCTTCTCCTGCTAGGGTTTGCCGATTATGTCTTTAAATAAACTAACTGTTTATAAGAAATTGTAAGTGCGTACTAGTTTTAATAATTCAACAGCTGGTGTTATAAGAAAGATAAAATGAATAAACACTCTTATGATGCAAACACAGCCAAACAAAGCCTTCATGGTTCTTATGTGAGCTAGCTGTACGTGTACGGATTATGACGCTTGGTGAGCAGAAAATACAGTTTAAAAACGATAGCCTTCCTTCCAGAAAGTTAAAAACGAAAGAAGTGATCATAATAATAATAATAAGTAATATTTATATAGCACATAATCAGCAAAGCTGCTCAAAGCGCTTTACAAATGTAAAACCTAAAAACAAATAGTAACGAAAACTAAAATATTAAATATATAGAACCAATAAGGCAATAAAAATAACTGCCAAAAGCAACAATATAAAAAACACACCCGTACTACACGATACTAGAAACTAAAACGCAATAGTCCAAAACAATTTCAGAAGTATGTAAATAGTAAAATAGATTAAATCATAATCAATGTTTAAATATAAATAAGTATGAGAAACTACAGTAAGACAGTTATTGTAAAAGCCTAAAACAGATAGTAATAAACACCCAATACTAAACAATAAAGAACCCTAAACATAGTAAATATAATAGTTACAATAACATACAACAGGATCATAATCTAGTAGATGACTAATGGAAATTTGTTTTCCCCATACTGGTTGCAAGATTTGAGACAGACTTTGTAAAATTGTTTAGTGAAAGCGCAAACCTCCCAGTCCCCCTCCCCTCCCCCCATTCAGGTAAAGTTGGCATCAATAACATGAGAAGGTAAATCTTTTGATGCAGAGTAGTGCATCAGTGAGTGACAGTGAGCAAAACCACTTAATCGCAAGAATGACATCTCATGGAATGATATTTTTAAAGTTAAGAAAAGCAAACCATCACATTAATGTGATGGATTGACAATTTGATAGAGAGGTTTAGTTTTGTAGTCCTGGGGAAAGACAATTGCAAGGTGTTCATCCCTATCAGTATGAAACAGTTGTAGGCTACTCACCGTCAGAAAATCTGAAGGGGCAATCGTGACATACGTAGACCCTGACCACGGAGGGTAGGACAGATTATACATGAGATAAAACCCTTGGTGAATATTACTGGTTTAATTTACTACAGTACTTTTCCATAATTACTGTAATTGTAGTTTCCATAAACTATTAATTGTGTTTTACCTTGAAAACTCCAAAACACTGCAGATGACAGCTTGCTCAGTGAAGTTAAACTCACCTTGAGTGCATTCACAAAATCAATACACGGTACAGTAATTGAAATTTCCCAAAAGATGGAATCAAATGTTTTCAAGCTCTCAATTTGCTACTTTTTCTAGTTGGGAAATTTTTTCAAAATTGGGGAAACGGACAATTAACAATATATAATCTTTCCAAAAGACCATCACAAATGGTTTCCTCTGGGACCTTTTTACTCCAATCTAACACAGCTGGATATGTTTGCAGAGAAATTTCTCTTGTCATCAATTACACTTGTACAAACAGTTGAAGTTTGTTTCATAAATGTAACAACAGATGTTTAAATTCTTGCCTGAGTCTGTTGGCTCACAATACAAACACCAATACTGAGAATCATTTTCATAGTTCTGTAGATGTACTTTACAAAGCCTCTGGTCTACTTCAGCAGATTATTAATAAACATGTAGTATACCTGTTTGGTGTTCACACCTATCCAGGCTTTGCAAAGTAGACATTATATAGAATACATGGACTTCAGAAGACAATCAATAATGAACACAGTATACCTGTTCGGTGTTCACACCTATCCAGGCTTTGCAATGTAGACATTATATAGAATACATGGACTTCAGAAGACAATCAATAATGAACACAGTATACCTGTTCGGTGTTCACACCTATCCAGGCTTTGCATGTAGACATTATATAGAATACATGGACTTCAGAAGACAATCAATAATGAACACAGTATACCTGTTCGGTGTTCACACCTATCCAGGCTTTGCAAAGTAAACATTATATAGAATACATGGACTTCAGAAGACAATTAATAATGAACACAGTATACAGTACCTGTTCGGTGTTCACACCTATCCAGGCTTTGCAACGTAAACATTATATAGAATACATGGACTTCAGAAGACAATTAATAATGAACACAGTATACCTGTTCGGTGTTCACACCTATAGTACCTGCGCTTTGCAACGTAAACATTACATAGAATACATGAACTTCAGAAGACAATTATTAATAAACACAGTATACCTGTTCGGTGTTCACACCTACCTGCGCTTTGCAACGTAAACATTACATAGAATATACGCACTTCAGCAGACTAAATAAACACATAAAACCTGTTTGGAGTGCACACCTACCTGCGCTTTGCAACGTAAATATGACATAGAAAAGATTGACATCAGCAGATGAAAAAATTAAACACAGTGTACCTGTTCGGTGTTCACACCTACCTGCTCTTTGTGACGTAAACACTACATAGAATACATGGACTTCCTTATTCATCAGTTGTCAAATTGCCAATAGCATGAACACCCAAAAAAGTTCAACCTTTCTTTTACCATATTAAAGAAAACTCAGCCTCACTTACCTGAATAGCCTCAAACATTTCGAAATATCTCGAGAACACCATACTACTTCTGTTGATATTTCAAAGTTTCACCCAAACTTTTGGTCAACTATCCAACACACAAGGCACAGATAAGTCACTTTCCTGGTATACACACCCACAATATCACTTTGAAGGTATGCAGATTTTCAGTCCCTGAAACAACTGTCCCTTGAGGTTCAGATCAGGAAAGCAATTTCTTTCTATTCCTGATCGTAAGTTACATAAGTACAATACCTTCAGATTTCTTTGCATTTCCCTTTGTGCTAATTTCATTGATAAACAATCCCTTATGCTAACTAAAATTTTAGCAGAATGATACATCCTTTATGTCCTGTTATTGTCAATAAATTATTGCTTTAACCATCCATCCCTGATTCTGTATCTTACCTGTTCTGCTCACACTATGTTACTATTTCTTCATTTACCAAGTTAATTCTGTTGATAACCAATTTATGTCTCCGTTCCCACACCTTCCTGATCCTAACAAATATATGGACCAAATCTGCTGAACTTACTGCTCCATCTACCACCCTAAATTATTTTCTAACTTTAAAGTAGGAAACTGGGACAAAATGTTGAAGAAAAAAAATTCGGGGACACTTGTTAATCAAGGGACTATCCCGATAATCAGGGACGTCTGGTCAAGTTATCCTAACTAACGAATTATAATACCTCCTGTTCTCTGTTCTTTTCCTCTTGCTCTAATTCTGCCTCCTGTTGATCAACAAAAGCTTTGCCATCAAAGTTGATGCTGCTTCCTACGTTCATCTTTCTCAATAATATCTTTCTGTTTATCTTCTGAAACTCTATCAACTGTTCTCTTCATCAAGGCAAGTATCATCAACCAAGTGTACTTAGTCTCTACCGCAGACGATTACATACTTGCCCCTGCAAATGAGAAAAGGATAGGTCTGCAAACGTATTCTTGTTGTGAACTAAAGGCTTAAACAAATCATAGCTAAATAATGTCCCTTGTAAACAAGAACTGTCTAACTGTTTCTTGTAATTTAAATGATGAATTAGATGACACTTCAGATTCAACCTTAAATGTAATCAATGTACCAAAAAACAGAATGGAGTATTTTGCAAGACATCAACATATGCAAACCATTGTTGCTAGTGAGAATGATTAAATGTGGCCATTTTTATATTTTTCTATTCCCACACAAGGCCACAGGGAATAATATATCCAAGATCTCAAGGCAGAATGGCTGCCTATATCATGCAAAATGGTTGAATTGCTATACAAATATAAAGATGTACAGCAGCTTTTTATCACAGGAATATCTGATATGAGACAAATTTTAGAGCTTTCAAAACTGCTAGTTATACAAAATTTAAACAGTAAAATATACCCTGGGCTGTATGGCCTGGATATGCAAGCCAATGAAAATACAGACCCCTGTAGTGAATTCATTATCACGTGGACATGAACGTATTATTTTGATTTCCAGGGAAAGAAATACTTGTTTGGCTACAAAAACACTTAGCCTGTTGTGATACGCCTTGATAATGTAAAGTGTCAAGACAAAATATTTGTCTGGGACAATCAAATAGCCACTGCTTCACATTATTCTAGCCATTTTGTTACTACTGGTTTCCTAATCTACCATCAGAAGTTTGGTATACTATACATAAACATAGGCGATGGCTAGTTTTAATTCTAGCCTAAACCTTTTGTTTAACAAGACTGGCAAGACAAAAATTAAAAAACCTGTTTAATTTTCAGTCAACCACAGAAATAATTTCGATTGACATTAAGATTCCCACTTCACATTCGTGACTCTCCCACCCTCTGTATTTTCAAGAGGCAACTTAAAACATTTCTGTTTGATTCCTAGTTCCTTTTTCTCCTTGGTTTCCTACTTTGTAAAGCGCTTTAAAATGCTGTATTAAGCGCTACATAAATGTAATTTATTATTATTATAATTAAACCTCAGCAATCTTTTGGAGAAGTATAGCCGAGGCCTTGGCTACCTGGATGTTTGTTTTGCTATACCAATCCCTCTACTTGAGGCCAATAACTTAGTGTTTAACTTTAAGGTTGTTGGCTAGTTTGAAGCATAGCCTTGGATATGTTTATGTAGACTATCGAAAATGCTGCTAATTTATTGACTGGACTTTGCCGTCTACTTTGGTCCAACGTTAGAATTCTATACTACAGCCAAGCTTCTCTATCCTACTTACAAGTCTGTTAGGCACAGGACTACTACTGAGACAGTGAGAAAATTTATTTCGCGAAAACAGTACTCACACTGTAGAAGTTTAAAAACAATATCGTTAACATGAAAGTAGAAGACAATGATTAGGCAACGGGATAGCATAAAACGACATCAATGTCTTAATTAAGGACTATGATGGAAGCCATCTCCGAGAAAAAGTATTACGCGTTCTGTCTTCTTGGTATTGGTAATGTATAGTGGAATAGCCTGAATGTTACCTTATGTGGATGACAATTCTGTACGTATCTTGTGTGACAACATCATAAGTTCCCGGTCATTGAAATTGAAATTTAAAAAGAGGGCGCCCGTTCAAATTTAATAAATATACCGAAGCTTTGGACGGTGGCATACTCCTATTACAGTCTATATCATCCGCCAGATGTTCTCCTCAAGGAAAAGTGCCAAAATGTAGTAGGAGAACATCTTTCTTGATATGTTGACAATCCGGATCTAGTGATGAGGCATGCATGTTGAAGAGCATGAATGGAAGTACATGTGTTGCAAAATTGGGTCAACTGTGGCGATTGTAGACCCCTTTATGTCTCCCAGGAGCAGCTTACGAAAATTGATTACTACTGAGTGAAGAGTTTACAAGTGACGAAAACTTCAGGCTCTGATAGCAAAATAATCTTCACGGGCATGATATGGAAAACTGATGGTGTCATGATAGGCCAGCTTGTCAGCTATCCAGTGATGGGTAGCGTAGTGAGACAGCTGTCTTGACTTAGAGACCACATTACTTTTGTGATTTAGTGTGTATAAGTCAATGGGTCCTTTAAAAGACGTATGCTAGCTGGAATCTCTCCGGTGAGTTTCGTGGACGCTTATGGTGCGCCTAGTGTGCCATAAGTACCGAAATCGACATGTCGAATCAAATTGACATATTTATGTTTCTCGTGCTCTCATTGGATAAAATCGACCCATAGTGTGAAATAAGTCCTGAAATCGACTTATGTCCAATAAAATTGACATATGTCGGTTTTTCGTGCTCTCATTGGACGACCATTGTCATATGTTCTTTCTAATGCTCTAATTGGAAGAAATCGACATGTGAATTACTATACGAACCTAGCTTTGAGACTATATTGTCATTGACAAAAATGAGACACATGGCATAATTAAAATGTTTGCTCGCAGTCCAAACGGGTAAGGAACGAAGTTAAGCGATCAATGGCTTGTTGGTCTAGTGGTATATGATTCTCGCTTTGGGTTCAATTCCCGGACAAGCCCTTACATAATTGTATAAGACGTACCTTATGATTGAGTGAAACGTTATTCATAACGAAGAAAGAAAGAAAGTTACAGAAACTTTTGCTCTAGGTGACGTTCTAGTTGTGTTTAATTTGTGCATATTTTTCATATTTAACATACTTCAGGGTTGCTTTTCTGTTTAATTCCAGGCTGAAAATATTGTATAATTTGTATATTTCTGAATGTTTTCTACAATAAGACTGTTAATTAACTAAAAGAAAAATGAAATAGCGTGTTATTTTTACACAGTTATGTGTTTGTGCATGGTGTCTATCTAGTGACATAACGCGAGAATGAGAAAAACAGACTTTACTATTCATTACAAAGCCAGAATTTATAACAAGTCTACAACACAGAATAGAAGAAGAAGGTAAAAACAAAGAAGAAGCAGAAGACGAAATAATCTATAGAAGATAAACATGCTAACGTTACTTGTCAGAATTGTAAACAAATACACACATATGTACTGCTTTCAAGTATTTTTTTTCTGACAGCCTGCATAGGAAAACCATAAAGTACAACCACCAACTGGAGCTATATATGTTACTAAACGGTCAAGTAATCAATGGCTTGTTGGTCTAGTGGTATGATTCTCGCTTACGGTGCGAGAGGTCCCGGTTTCAACTCCCGGACAAGCCCTTCCATAATTGTTTTTGGCGGACCTTATGATTGGGTGAGACGTTGTTCACTACGAAGAGAAGAAAAAAACATTTACAGAAATTTTTGCTCTGGTAACGTTCTAGTTGTGTGTATTTGGTGCCTAGGTATGTGACATACTTCCGAGTTGCTTTTCTGTTTATTTCTAAACTTTAAATATTGTAGAATTTGTATATTTATAAATGTTTTCTAAAATAAAATTGTTCATAAACTGAAAGATATATGAAGTAGCTTCTTATTTTTACACAGTTATGTGTGTGTGAATTGAGTCAAGCTAGTAACATAACGTGAGAATGAGAAAAACAGGCTTTACTATTCATTACAAAGCACGAATTTTTAACAAGCCTACAACACAGAAAGGTAGAAGAAGGTAAAAACAAAGAAAGAAGAAAAATATATAGAAGATAAACATGCTAACGTTACTTGTTGTCAGAAATGTAACCAAAACACACATATGTGTTGCTTTGAAATGTTTTTCTTATACAGCCTGCACAGGACAAGCATAAAGTACAACCACCAACTAAACCTATATAGGTTTCTAAACGGTCAAGTAATCAATGGCTTGGTGATCTAGTGGTATGATTCTCACTTAGGGTGCGAGAGGTCCCGGGTTCAATTCCCGGCCAAGCCCAAAGAATGCCTTTATTTGTTTTAGCTCACTGAGTATATATTTGGTTCCCACCCGACCATTCTACATGATATTTATTCCACTATTTAAATGTTGTATATATTGCATAAACTTTGTATATTTAATACCGTTTTGTACAATACAATTGTCAATAATCTGAAAGAAAAATTGTACATAAAAGGAACAGATTGGACATTGAAAAGCCATTCATGGAAGTCACTGGTGTGAGGAGGGTCGTTTTTGATGAACGTTGTCTTTGTATGAAATATAGAACTGGGACTAACAGTAGGTTTTAGAAATGGTGACCAATTTTATATATTGACCGCCTCCAATGATCTTTTGACTTCAGCAGAAACGAAAGGGTTATTGTACTCAATAAGTTGCATCCACGTAAATTGAAGCTTTCCAACTTTGAGTGCAAGAGCTTACAAGGATTTCAGGCTGTGACCTATGTTGACTTCAAATGACCTTTGACTTCCACAGAAAAACACAAAATTTCTTCAATTCATTATGGTGCCTCTGCATACTAAATATGAAGTTCATCCACCTTACCTTACGAGTTATCATGTTTACTAGGTTTTCAGACTTTGACCTCTCTCGACAGGAAAAAATAGGGTTCTATTAAATCCACATACTAATATGAAGTCCATCCATCATAAAGTGGTTGAGTTTACGTGTTTATAAGCCAAGGTGTTACACACATGCGATCATCACCCTCGCATAGATTCATTTTGCCTCTGGCATGGAATAAACATAATTAGTCCTAGAAATGTTTCTGTAGCTATCCCGGTGTGAAGATATCCATCTCATATATTATCAATCTCTGGTATGCACCTTTAAGGATGAATTAATGAACAGGCCTAAATGTTAATACCTTGTTTCATAAATTCTAACTATTTCAGGGATGAGCCTGAGGTATAAAAAAAAATTCACGGAACTTTTGCAAAAATTGCGGTATAGGCTCCAGTTTGCGTATGCTACAGTGTGTTAGGATAATAGTTTTTGTCCCCGAGGTAGAACTGAAATCACGGATATTCCGCGAATTCGCGGAAAAAGCTCATGCCTGCTATTCGAAGTGAGATATACTTCACAGAAACAAGAAAGAAATAAAGAAGAAAAAATATTATATTTTCATGTTAACGTTTTATTTACTGGAACCTTTTAAACCATGTTTACTTAAAATTGGATTTAAACTATTTTTTGTACAAATATAAGAAATAGAAAATATATTTCATATACATTGATTGCATTCTTAAACTTGCACCATTAAGGACAATCTTATTACTTTTATTGGTTTTAATAGTGATTAATTAACCTCCCCTAAAATAAATGGATACAATCAGTTACGTTATTTCAAGTTTTTTGTTTATAATTTTAAAATACATCTTAGTTGCTTCAATCTGTTTTTTGCTCTGTCCTTCTAAAAACCATCATGATTAAAATGGTACAATGCTGTCAAAAATGGGTCTGCCTCTATTCAAAACAGGCTTTGAAACATAATTAATCCAAATTTTGAAAATTTACAGCTAATGCTCAAGCCCATTGTGCTTTGTAATGAAGAAAAGAAGTGCAAGTTGGTCTGACATTTCTCGTAGATGAGCAAATTGGTTCTTTCTTAAAACAAAAAAATTATGTCTACAAATAATTGCTGCATCATGATGACACCTCTTGTTCACACTCTCACCCTCCCTTTCTCTATTCCGGTCATGACCTCCTTAAGTGTCCTTCCTTTGAACTCGGCTTTTTCCTTACTTTACTAATTACAAACATGGCTTGGTGAGAGACTTTTGAATGGAAATTTCATCATATGCTCAGAGACCCTATATTTCTAATGAATGTTACAAAGAAGAGATTGTTCCACTGCTATAAAAGTAGAACAGAGCCCCCAAATGCATTGTGGGAGATACTTCACAGAATTCATGGGTCATGGGTCAGCCATGGCATTGTTCTATCTTTCTCTGTCTTAGCAGGTGCGAATGGTAAGGTTTGTATAGACTTCATGAAGAAAAAAACAAACAAAAAACACCCATTGTAATGAATATGTAGAATGCAAAGTCAATATAGGTTCACTTTCTAGCATGCCAAAGTGTATAAAAGAGCATAATCTATCTTTCTGTCTGTCTGTTTATCTATCTATCTGTCTGTCTGTCTGTCTGTCTGTCTATCTATTTGAACAATGTAGCAATTCAACAGTTTATTTTGATAGCCATCCTTCTAGGGTATAATGGATGAATATCTCTTTCTAACTCGTCTGACATTTGACGGTGATAGATTTAATATAATCTTTTGTCTCCTTACTACTAATTCTCTCCATATCCATGCTACTTCTAATTCTCTCCTTAACATCCATTGCTAAATTGTCTCTTCTCTATTGGCGGTGATGGATTTAATATTATCTTTTGTCTCCTTACTACTAATTCTCTCCTTAAAATCCATTGCTACTTCTAATTCTCTCCTGAACATCCGTTGCTAAATTGTCTCTTCTCTTTACTATCTACAGAGTTTCTCTTTCTGTGTCGCTCCCATTTAATCTCCAGCAGTCTCTTTCATCATCTTCTTTCCTTTCATCGTAAAGCCGACTGCTTTGGTCAAATTTCACTCCCTCCATTGTTCCGATTAATTTGTCTTTATCTGTCCGTTTGAGTCATCTTTCTGTTTTTGATTCAGTCTGCCTCTGCAGAAGATCCTTACATTTACCTACACAGGTTCTTCACACTAGATCTGCACTTTTGTTAAACAATTCATTTTTTCTTCCTTCTCTCTTTGAAGTTTTAATAGTGTTAACATAATTGGTCTTCTGACAACATGGACAAGGTTTACCTGTCATCCTAAGTAATTAAAACAAACCTGTTCATGGTGATAGCAGATTTATGTCAGTTCTGTAATACTAACATATTGGTTTGTCATGTGATACCTTGTATGAGGTCATATGTCTATGATGTGCATACTTTCCTTCAATAGTAATGTGGTTGTACCATCCTATGCGATATATAACCATTATCAATCATGAACATTTCAATCCATTTTGTAGAGTTATGTCTTATCAAGCATGCATTGTACTTATTTACTTACTTAAACCCACAATACACCAAAGATTGCTACAACTTCCATCAATGCCTGGTCTGTAAATCTCTCAGAACCTTTCAAACCTTAAACAGTCTGCAAGGTTATCAGAACCGTTGTACACTTTTATCAGTTATTTAAATCTGGTTTAAATTTGAAATATTTTAAACATTATTTCCAGGTAGAGTAAAGATAGCCAAACACACTCCCAACGGGACAACCGACAGTTATGAGAAAACTTTCACAACTCCCAAAAATTTTGAATATAATATATTAATAAAATTCTCAGAGTTCACATCAGACGCATTCGGCTGTAAAAGAAGCACATTTTAACAGCCTATTTTGCAGTCAAAAATTTTGGCATACCAAATGTCGCGCTGGTGATTTGAGGCCATAACCTTGCATGTTAAATCTGCAATTTGCGTACAT
>KN889038.1:0-11500 GCA_000934455.1 Apostichopus parvimensis | reverse complement strand
AGAGTGTAATCGTCGGGCAAGGAATCGTCTTCATTGTCCATGTGAGTAATTTCAATCTACGGAGATAATAACGATGGTCAATAAGAACCAAACCAATGAAAATACCCGGTCTATAAATGACAAGCTTACTGTAGATGAACGCGGTAAAGTGTTAAGCCTGTAAGTTTTGTTTTGAATAAAATATGTATCCTTGAATTTCATTGCACAAGGTCGTGGAGTCAGCCGACTGCAGGATATATTGACACGGCCTACCAAAACCTTTATCCAAAAACGAAAGCAAAAGTAGGAGTCATCACCGGGCTGAACGATTCAACTTACAGATGTACATGTACGTTGTATACTTTCATATCTTAGTTGAACATTTGACATCCTGTAGGAAATGCATCCGAATCATGCATGCAAATGATTATGATCACCACGTAACAGAAGTAACAAAACAGGGATGCAACTCGTTAAATAACATACTCTCCTCTGCATTAACCATAGCCAAAATATATTCTTCTTAACCATTTATAAATCCATTAAAATATGTCAAATCAGTAAAAACCAAATAAAGAGACCACACATGGTTAAAAGGATATAAAGGAGTGTTTGATTCCAAAACATGATATTATGCAAACCTCGTAGTTCGGTTTCAAGTCAAACTTATTTCGTATAAATTTCTTGATATGTTTGACGCAGACAGCTGCAGGACATCGTAAGTACCTCTTGTGAACAATCTGAAACAAAAAGTATGAATTATTCATTATTATTTAGCTAAGCCGATTTTAAATGGCGAATGGTATAATAAGGTAAAAGAAATATAACAACAAAGATTGATTGCATTATGTGTGTCTGTGCAGTGGTTTACGTGAAACAACTAATTGTATGCACGGCTTTTTGCGATTCGTAGCTCGCCGAAGGTCGTTTACACATCTTTATAGTCTGAAACGTTTTACCGCAAAGAACCGGAATTACCTTGACGATTCTCACGAATAAAGTGTTTATTATAGCATTTACTTTGAAAAGTTTAGAAGTAGAAATAAATCGGCAGCAAACGAAAAGCTTTGTAACGCGTCTAATTAATACATACCAAGGTATATCTCGGTGAACGGAATACTATGAGATATCATTGTTCAACAGAATTGTTGCGTTTCGAATTAGATATCACAATAACAACTTTTAAACGTCAGGGTGCGGTAAAAATGCTAAGATAGTTCTGTACATATAGTATAGCAACTTTCAACAAAATGATTAATTCTTCGGGTAATATGTTAACAGGATAACATAATGAATATCAATCAAATTTCAAGCATTCAATAATTTGCAGCAAGCTGATCAATTGTTCACTTAATTAATCACGTTAATTCAACATGGTGCAACACAATTGCTAAAACAATCTGAACATTTTGACGGTACCTAGCCGTTTCCTTACAAACCTATTCATTTGGTCTCATTTCTATGAATGACAATCCCATTCCAACGTCTTGTCAATTCTGAGTAAACTTATCATTAAATATAGATAGATAACGTATGAGGTTAAAGTAGTGAATCTAGCACCGACGAACTTAATGTCAACTGTTCATTACTAAGTTGAACTTGCTAGGATCAATGTGTAAAAGTAAGATGGCCTGACGTTTCGATCCTAGCAGGATCTTCTTCAAAGGCTAAATGACAAGTAACAGTTTGCTAACAGTTTTATATTATTTTGCTAGGATCTAATAAATTAAGGCACATCATCCATGCATGCCTGCATGCTCGATGGTGGAACGTCAGTTGTGTGGCGAAATGACGAAATTTTACAAACTACACACTAGAAATTTCACCTTACAGTGTGTGTTAACTTACGTCATCATTATTCATGGAATCATCATCATTAGTTCGCTTTTTGTTCTTATCACCATGGTTCTTCTCTTCCAATACTTTCCTTCTGTAAGGTACGTAGTATTCCAGTGATAGATTCATATGTTCATCGTCAGAGTAAATCACCAGAGCTTCCTCGCTCACCTCTCCTCGGGCCTCGAGGTCCACTGGAGAGTTTCCCGAGCTCGTACCTGCGGAAATCGGAAAAAGGTTTGCTTTGGAAATGCTGAACACATTCAACATGAACTGGTGGATAAACGTTTTACTACCTTAAAACAAAATAGTTCGAACCAGCAGCATTGATTCATAAAGATATTTTGCTTTATAGCAGAAGTACGACTATCTGGTCTTCTTAAAAGGCACCTGATAACGTATCTAGTATCTTATTATAAGTCACCTGATAACGTATCTAGTATCTTATTATAAAGCACCTTATGACGTATCTAGTATCTTATTGTAAGTCACCTGATGACATACCTATAGTATCTTATTATAAGTCACCTGATAACGTATCTAGTATCTTATTATAAGGCACCTGATAACGTATCTAGTATCTTATTATAAAGCACCTGATGACGTATCTAGTATCTTATTATAAGCTGATGACGTATCTAGTATCTTATTATAAGTCTTCTGATATTGTATCTAATATTTTATTATAAGTCACCTGATGACGTATCTAGTATATTATTATAAGTCACCTGATGACGTATCTAGTATCTTATTATAAGTCACCTGATAACGTATCTAATATTTTATTATAAGTCACCTGATGACGTATCTAGTATCTTATTATAAGGCACCTGATGACGTATCTAGTATCTTATTAAAAGGCATCTGATGAAGTACCTAGTATATTATTATAAGGCACCTGATAACGTATCTAGTATCTTATTATAAAGCACCTGATGACGTTTCTAGTATCTTATTATAAGCACCTGATGACGTATCTAGTATCGTATTATAAGCCACCTGATAACGTATCTAGTATCTTATTATTAAGCACCTGATGACGTATCTAATATTTGATTATAAGTCACCTGATGACGTATCTAGTATCTTATTATAAGTCACCTGATAACGTATCTAGTATCTTATTATAAAGTCACCTGATGACGTATCTAGTATCTTATTAAAAGGCATCTGATGAAGTACCTAGTATATTATTATAAGGCACCTGATAACGTATCTAGTATCTTATTATAAAGCACCTGATGACGTTTCTAGTATCTTATTATAAGTCACCTGATGACATATCTAGTATCTTATTATAAGCCACCTGATTACGTATCTAGTATCTTATCCTGATGACGTATCTAGTATCTTATTATAAGTCACCTGATGACGTATCTAGTATATTATTATAAAGCACATGATAACGTATCTAGTATCTTATTATGAGTCACCTGATAACGCATCTAGTATCGTATTATAAGGCACCTGATGACGTACCTATAGTATCTTATTATAAGTCACCTGATAACGTATCTAGTATCTTATTAAAAGGCATCTGATGAAGTACCTAGTATATTATTATCAGGCACCTGATAACGTATCTAGTATCTTATTATAAAGCACCTGATGACGTATCTAGTATCTTATTATAAGGCACCTGATGACGTATCTAGTATCTTATTATAATGCACCTGATTACGTATCTAGTATCTTATTATAAGGCACCTGATGACGTACCTAGTATCTTATTATAAGGCACCTGATAACGTATCTAGTATCTAATTAAAAGGCACCTGATGACGTACCTATAGTATCTTATTATAGTCACCTGATAACGTATCTAGTATCTTATTTAAAGGCACGTGATAACGTATCTAGTATCTTATTATAAAGCACCTGATGACGTATCTAGTATCTTATTATAAAGCACCTGATTACGTATCTAGTATCTTATTATAAAGCACCTGATGACGTATCTAGTATCTTATTATAAGTCACCTGATGACGTATCTAGTATATTATTATAAAGCACATGATAACGTATCTAGTATCTTATTATGAGTCACCTGATAACGCATCTAGTATCGTATTATAAGGCACCTGATGACGTACCTATAGTATCTTATTATAAGTCACCTGATAACGTATCTAGTATCTTATTAAAAGGCACGTGATAACGTATCTAGTATCTTATTATAAAGCACCTGATGACGTATCTAGTATCTTATTTAAAGGCACGTGATAACGTATCTAGTATCTTATTATAAAGCACCTGATGACGTATCTAGTATCGTATTATAAGCCACCTGATAACGTATCTAGTACTTATTAAAAGGCATCTGATGAAGTACCTAGTATATTATTATCAGGCACCTGATAACGTATCTAGTATCTTATTATAAAGCACCTGATGACGTATGTAGTATCTTATTATAAGGCACCTGATGACGTATCTAGTATCATATTATAATGCACCTGATTACGTATCTAATATCTTACTATAAGGCACCTGATGACGTACCTAGTATCTTATTATAAGGCACCTGATTACGTATCTAGTATCTTATTTAAAGGCACCTGATGACGTACCTATAGTATCTTATTATAAGGCACCTGATGATGTATCTTATTATAAAGCACCTGATGACGTATCTATTATCACAAGCTGCAACTCACGCAATTTTCCATGGGACAAAAAACATTTTAACCATTTCAAAAGATACTTAGTAAGCGTTTAAAAATTTCCTTTTTTCAGAAATCGCTGTTAACAGGAAGACTAACAAACACGCCAACCCAAGACGATTCGCTATAAATGAAAATACTGTCCGGACCGCAGGTACATTAATTCAGAATAGATGGTATATTCGGAAGGAATAGTAAACGAGCGATGACCCGGAAGTGGGTCAGCGGAAGTGCCGTTCTTCAACGATGCCAAGTTTGACTTTTTAGGGTTTTATGGTTAGGAAAGCGAATGTTTTGGGGAGGCGGCAGGTAAGAGAGAAATGAAGAATCTACCTGCTTGTGGATTCTTCGTGTAAAAATCTCGTCTCTTTTTCATTTCATCTGTTGAAAAAGAAATAAATGAAATGTTCATGTCTGCAATGAATGTGTCGTCATTGTTAAGTTACAACCAATTTACATTTTAAATATCTGAGTGCTTCTCACCTTTGAACAGACCGGGAACAAGCTTATACACGATGTTTTGTAGGACTCGGTCCACTCTGTAAAAGAAACAAACAAAACAACAATTGTTTTAATTTTAACGTTTTTCTGACTGATCGCAAAGATTAATATGGTAATTTTTGCTATCTGTAATTGTCTGTAACAACAACACACAGATCAATAAAAACCAACAAAACAGAAGGTTGATTGATAAGAGAGAATACACATGTATATATGTCTTGAAGTTGCTGTTATGAATCCAGAGAGTAGGACTCGTTATATTCAATTCGTTGAATATATCACAAAGTTATACTTTGTGTTTACTCGGGCAAAACAAAATAACATACGACATGAATAAGCGAATAAATAGCTGTTTATTTTCTCAAATGAATAAGAATTATGCAACTTTTAACGTCTATATATATACATAACATTATTACATTCAATGATGTCGTATATCCTAATATCATTCGTAAGTGAAGTCTTCATATTCTGCAAACTCAAAACTAAAGCTACGTTTTTATTATTTTGTTTTCACTATAAGAAAAACAGCTGACATATCTTGTATTTATTTTCAAACTGAGTTTAATGAACATGAGCAAGGCCGTGGCATATTAATTAAGAAACTTCGTCGCAATATATGTACTATGTCTAGCAAACATTAAGAAATGGCGCATGACAAATATGCACGTATAGCTTATTTGCAAGAAAAAGAGCCCCGTGGTAAAATCAACAAAGTTCCCGTAATACTTGTTTTCGAACTGAAAGTTAAAAACAACGTGGTTGTAATATATTACATTGCCAGGAGGTACTGTAGCATGCAATAAATACCTGTCATAGATTGCTCAAGATGGCGCATGACAGGAACTAGAAATTACAATAGCAAGTGCATGCATGCATGAAAAATAAAATAGTACAGGCTATTAAGTGTTGAGGTGAAAAGGGTATAGTAGCCAATACGATGAAAGTGTTGGCCAACTTGAAGAGGTTTCCAAGTAGATCATGTGATTGAAAGGTGTGATATGAATAAGATATAAAATATGCAAATTACCGTCAAACGACTTGTCCTTATTATCAGTTATATCTATATACTAATTACAGACATCTCTTCTTTGTTTTCATTTCTTATGCGATACACTCCTTTAAGTGACATTTGATAGGTTTACTAACAACTCTGACGGAACTATCCGTTTCCTCGTATATTAACTCGGTATAAAAACAGCTATGAAATCCAACGTGTGCTTTCAGAGCGCGTTTCCTAGTATGCCAAAGAACACAAGGAAGACACTGATATGAAAAATATGAAAACGAAGTATATCCCACAGAAAATATTCATGAAACGATATTTACAGGCAACGGATTGTTACCAGAGCCACTACGTGTATATATTGTCAGCATATGTAGAATTGTACTACCAAATAAGTTAATTAAGAAACCGAAAAGATACTCTAAATGGTGTTAAAACACTTCTCGAAATAAGAGATAATTATGAAAATTTACGCTTTGATTGAGTAATTCGGACAACAATCTGCATATTATAATGTTCATGCACTAATATTGATACTCATGCACAAAAAGATTGATGAAAAGCCAGTCAATTGAACAAAACCCTTGACGTATTGCGCTGGGTGGCGGAAAGAATGGTGGCGAGAAAATAAAATAAAAGGAGGAATATAGTAAGGAAGACAACAAAATGAAGAATTATTAATCTTATCCAGCCACGCATGACAAGTGTCTCTGGAACAATACAACAGGACAACGCGTACATATACAGCTTGTCAAGAAAGATGAAAGAAAAATATATCATGCAGGGTTGTTTGCCGGAAATATTAAAAGCATATGTATGCTTTTGCTTCTTGCAAAAGGATCGACCAAAGCAGGAAATGCAGAAGATTCTAATAGCGATACATGATTAAGCGTCTAGACACTGTTGTCATAGTTACCCAAGATTGCCCGGTGACCTGGCCGACTGAGATGAGCTGTATAAAGAAGACAGCAGAATATAATAATCCTTAGGTCCATCCGTGCAGGCCCCATTGTTCGATAATTAGGTTACACAGAGGTATGAATCGCTCAGATCTAAGACACACATAGCACATTTAAAGTATTCTAAATTTGTTGCAGCAACCGTTTCTTAAAAAGTTTGACTAGTTTTTCTTGACTTTAATTCATAAGATGAATGCAATGCTATTGTTTTAGACTTCCTCAATTAATAGAGCTGCAATTTTTATTCAATCGAAAAATTCAAATGAGTTGTTATTGTTTTTACATATTTTGTATGAACTGACATTTTGTATATATTATTTAATATTGTATTTTATTACTCCTTTTCATACATATTTTTATATTTATACTGGAATATATACATTGAAATTGAAATTGTTGAAAAATTATTTCATTTCAAGCTGCGTTCATTTAAAAATAATAATGGCATCCATATTACACAGCAAAACAACTAGCTGAAATGCCCTCATTACTGGTCACATATGCCTTCTACTACAATATTTGCTCCACAAGCTAGGCAAATATTTACACAAATTATGTAAATCAACAGACTACAGAGTATACAGCCGTTGTGCACGTGGCATATGTAGCATACCCAATGGAAGAGAGCGAACGGAAATAAAAAAGAAATACTCGATGTAAGTCACAGCTGATAATTACTGTTCTAGTTCAAGCGCCAATTGACATGAATGATGTGGAATTATGGTATAAGCAGGTCATTAAAGTTATACACAGCGTAGTGTCAACTACTAAACGAATTCTACAATAGGCGTCCACACTACTGATGTAGTGTAAATGAAAGTCTAGCGACCCATAGAAACCCTATTCCGCGTCCATTCGATACGCCCCACCCACACCCCTCCCCCCTCACAAAATATGTCGTTCATATTACTTTCCTACCATGCGGTTTTTAACTTTGGTCAGCTTCTATGAACCTCATAACAATGCCAGTACGTATATAAAGGGGGGGGGGGGGGGAGGATGGAGGTAGGATCTTTGAGAATACAGTGTCTTCTCAACCATTTCACTTGGAGGAGGTCGGGAGCTCGGGAGCTCGGTTACAATCCATGAAGCGATGTCTTGTACTTGAGCTGCCACCATAACTGCCTATTTACAAACATCGATGTTTAGTGCGTGAAATTATCATTTATCATAAATTATCGTGGTAAAATATATAAGCTCCAACATTCAGCAATTGAATATGAAGTTTGACAATTCTCCAAGTTTAATATTCTAAATTGCTCCGATCCGCAATGTTGTGTGGTTATTACCAAGACTGATCTCTAGATTTTGCCAGTCGCGTAGGCTTAAAGGGATTTTCCCATATCAGACAAAGCGACTCTGAGTACACGCTGTCAGTTGAAACCCCAATATCTTGTCCTTAACTCAAGATATGGTTGATTGAATGGAACTTGGTTGGCTGGCTAAACCCTGATTCTTCCCTGCAAGGGATCACAGTAGGTAGGTCTGTGATATCATGTTTATTTTTTATTTTTTGTAGAAACGTCATATCCTCTGTAAAGAGGAAAGTCAAATATAATAAAGAAAAATTCAGCTGAATTGCCATGATGACATCATTTGACAGCATTCACAAAATATCACCAAAATTAAAAAAAAAAAAAACTTCACCATACAAAATGCTATGAAGATGTGGTTTGACCTTTTGATGCAAAATATTTTCAGCATGTTTATTAAGTAATCACCTTCAGCCACCGGAATATCCCTTTAAGTCGGGAATAATGAAAATCTGCGGTAGTTTCACGACGAAAACTGTCTAGTCTTTACAAACGTAACCAACCATTAATAAATGAGCATTTGACCTAACTGAACTCCGCACGGTAACATGCAAACAGTCGTTCTGTGTGGTGATCATTCGGTCAGTGTGAGGGGCGGGAGGGTCATTTGTATGTCCTTGGGTCTTCTCGACAATCGAAAACTAGGTCACTATGGTCGAGTTTGAGTCGTGATCAGTAGGGCAATGTACGGCGGATTTTAATGACCATCCACACTAAACTAAACATGTAAAGCCGTTAGGAAATAACTTCATGAGTTCATATCCATATAACATGCGATGTTTGCAGAGATTCCAGATTGCACAGGACAGCTTGACCAACAACTTCACCCTTGATATGAATGAGAACAACTCCCTGATCTCATCAAATGTTATCCAAATGAATTCGTTTGTCAGGCATATACATGTATATAATCAGACGGGTTGCTCTTTTGAGCTGTCATACACACTGCGATCAATAACATGGAAAAACATGAAGTCTCGATTCCAAACTACAGTCATAAAACAGAACAAGGAAATTGGATGAGAGATTAGTGAACTTACCTCGCATTCAGGAGAGGCCTTGTTTTATGAACCAGAGTGTCACATTTTGGGCAATGCTGGCTAGTATGTAGATAACGAACAAGACAACTTCGACAAACTGAAAATGAAAAGTAAACCAAGACCTTGTAGAATGGGTTGTCATAAATATATTTCTGTACAATATACTTGAGAGACAAATTAACGTAATATATTCTACCCATGTCCTCTGTACTTATCATATCGTGGATTTTGTGCACTAATTGCACATATATCAGTGGCGTGATCAGGATTTCAGAGGTGGGGGTAGAGTGGCAAATTCAAAATGTCCCCCGACTGATTTAGTTAGGACCTGAACCTTAATGTAAAGACCAGAGGCGACTCAATTATCTTTTTTAAATGTCATTGAAGCCGACTCCTATGTAAGGAGGGGGTTGGGTTTGGGTGTATGGAGGGGGTTGGGTTTGGGTGTATGGAGGGGGTTGGGTCTGGGTGTATGGAGGGGGTTGGGTCTGGGTGTATGGAGGGGGTTGGGTCTGGGTGTAGAGGGAGGGTCTGGGTGTTCTCCCCCAGAAAACAAGATGTAGACGTCAAATGGTGCATTCCGAAGCATATTTAGACAATAACTTAGGTCCTTAAAACGCAAGGTTGTGCTAAAACTTTGCGTGAGATGAAAAAAGGGAAGAGGGGGGTACATCCGTAGTTCGGTAGAAGTAGTCTAAGTCTTCCCGTCTGAATCCCCCAAATTACCTAACTGAAAACACCCCCCCCCCCCGACTAATGATGGGAGATAGGGGCATGTCCCCACCCCGTGCGCACTGCTACATGTACGTCATTCTAATGGCCATAATCATTTTGCTGCTACGTGTTGGAGGCGGGCACAGTGCAAAAATGTTACCAACTTGTCGTATGAGCTAGGTAGAAGAGAGTGCATATGTACTTGAGACAGGTAAGAGAGGAGCGATGTAGAGGGTAACATTTTGTGTGATAAGTCTTATATACGTAAATATATACACTCTATTCAAGGTGGTTGCATTTACCATATCCAGGACAGAGTGAACAAACATCAGTCCTGAATTAAGCTAAACACATTAGTTCAGAGGATTTTTCACAATTTGCGCGAAGATGGATACTGACGTCACCAGATTCACTTTGTCCGGACTGCCCAAACTGATTCGACGGCCTCTTTCGCTGGGCTCCGTTTCCAAAACAACCTTCCTAGCTATTACAGACTCCTAATATTAGAGATCATTTAGCCACAGAAATATTATGCCATTATAAATATGCAATATTGTTACTTATAATGGAGTGTAAGAACAGACAAATGGAGTATGAAGAGAATTATAGGCTCTAAAAAGCTACTGAATAAAAATTGGGTACGACCGAGAGGCGCACTCGCTGTTTTTCAAGGAATTTTTTTCGTGATATATAAATGGGAAAGCTTTTGGCATGAGAACATTTAATAGCAGTATTTCGTTGGTAATCTACGATAATAACCTTATACATGAGTGTAGACCTTCTGTGGGGGTGGTTGCATCTATTAGGTAATAAACATGAGTGTAGACATTCTGTGAGGGTGGGTGGTTGCATCTATTAGGTACTTACATGAGTGTAGACATCCTGTGAAAGTGGTTGCATCTTTTAGGTACTTACATGAGTGTAGACATTCTGTGAGGGTGGTTGCATCTATCAGGTACTTACATGAGTGTAGACATTCTGTGAGGGTGGTTGCATCTATCAGGTACCCAGTACAGAGTGAACATGCCAACAACGGATTCAGCTCCGTCAACTTCAGTCTCGTTTTCCGGTGCATCTTCAAAATATCACTAACACGTACACAGTATTGGATCAGCAGATAAAACCTGAAAGAATGGATTAGGAGAAATTCGGTTCAATTCACCTTCAACAATCACAAACTTTCATATTTCTTGATGTTTCATGTTGCTCCATGTTTCTTCATGTTTCTTCTTGGTGGTTGTAACAGTACGATATACACAAATCACGTTGTGACAAATTTGGCAATTTTCCAACAGTATCGACGGAATAGTCCGTGCTTCGGAAAAAAGAAAGTTAACGACCTACCGTGTGTACCTCGACCAGCACACATAATTATAACCTCTATCATCTGAACAAGATCCCAATGAAACTCACATTATGCAAACATTCACCGAGACGACCTAAAGTGTTCCTCTGAAACGTATAAATCTATTAGTTATTTTCTTTATA
>KN889037.1:10049-22088 GCA_000934455.1 Apostichopus parvimensis | reverse complement strand
TTTTACCTGTTACCACTTTCCCACCATGCAAATATAGATTCGTTTCATATTGACTCAAATATGCCAAACAAGGCGTAAGACCACCACTGAAGAATACAGAGTTATTCAATACTTAGCCTATGTAGAACCAATAATTCACATTCTGCTAATCTTAGAGTTATAACTTTCTGTTGCTTTTCCCCTTAACGGACGGTTTTACAAACTGGAGGCTGAGTTATCGTTGTATTACAGTGAAGCATATAAGTCATCTTCGGTCATGACAATGGCACACAATGTGTCCTTCTTTCCGCATGAACTTATAAATCAATTGTTAATATTGAATGATTCCATTGCTGCACTTCAGTTACCTTTTAATGGACATTTCAAGTTCAATCGCAACCAACAATAAACCAAGTAATACGTCATTATGCTATACACGCACCGACTAGTGGAGCGATCATATTTATTAAAGAACAATTTCGTGATAATAGCATTTGTAAGTGTTATGCACAACTGTTCAAAGCAGCTTATATGCTTCTAACTGTCGTACGTTGGACTGTCCGCATCATTTTCAACTTTGCAAGGAGAAATGTGGTGCACATGAAGTATTTTCTTTTCTCACAGGAACACAGTAATTGAAGAGGAACGACTATACATAAGCATGGAACTATAATGGTTATTACTATGGGGAAGGCACGGCTATACATACAGTGTGTGATCTACTTGTGTGTTTTACCAAGATTGGTTGTCTCCACTTCACAGCCAGACTTAGGTAAGCATTTCGGTTCATAGGTAGTTATGTTTGCTTGATTTTTAGTATTTCTGTTGATACGTAACATAATTAGACCTTAAGGAAATCTTTCTTCTTTTATCATGTCCTTTTTTATATGTACTGACGGTGCGAGTATGAGTAGGCTTTTCTCAATGGCGGCGGAACCGGGGAGGGGGCACAGGGGGAACGTGCCCCCCCCACTTTTCCTCAGGTTAAAAATGTGCCCTTTTTGTACATAAAAATTGTACTCTTGATTACCTTATTAGGTCAGCGATATTTCAGTAAGAGATCTAATCCTAATTTAGAACTATTAATGAATTTCTGTGGGTCAAACTCAAAGCTATTTCGAATGGAAAAAAATTGTAAAGCTCTTAACAAGAAATTAACTCTAATTCGGCAGATTCCTACTTTAGCAATTAACATTTTGTATTAGTACCTGGATGGTTACGCCAATCAAACATCAACTGGTAGTAAACTCAGTAGAAGCTAGCGGACAATAAGCGCGGACAATAGTAGCGGACAATAAGAGCGCACAATAGCAGAAACCAAAAGCAGAAAATTACTACGGTGTAGTGTAAAGGCCACATTTAACCATTATCCTGTCACTGGGTTCTTTGAAGCCAGTCGAGAATAAACGTCTTCACACTTGCACGTGGGGCTCGACGCTGCTTGCTACGACCGAATTTATCAGTCACATGTATCGCAATATTGTTGGGAATCTCGACAGGTGGGAGGTTGATTACGGATTCTTTGGGGGTGGGGATGTACCAGATATTCCCTGGATCCCGTCCGCTGCCCCAGGGGCACTTTTTCGTAGCCGGCGTTAGAGGGCCCAGAAAGTAGGACCAGCGGGGAAATAAATGCTAATAATGCTAATTTGACAGGACTTTTTGGCAAATAAATCGTCGTTGTAACGACATACCATGTGGGGTTTTCGAGTAGAGGGTAACACCCCTTTTCCGCTAACCCGGGGCACTTTTTCGTAGCGGACGTCAGAGGACCCAGAAAGTAAGCCCAGCGGGGAAACTGTAAATGCGAATTTGATAAGCCTTTTTGGCAAACAAATCGTCGTTGTAACGGCATACGATGTGGGGTTTTCGAGTAGACGGGGACACCCTCTACCACCACTTTTCCGCTATCCCGGGGGCACATTTTCATAGCGGGCTTCAGAGGACCCAGAAAGTAGGCCCAGCGGGGAAGCTTAATTCGAATTTGTCAGTCCTTTTTGGCAAACAAATCGTGGTTGTAACGGCATACCATGTAGTGCTTTCGAGTAGAGGGGACGCCCTCTACCACCCTCTTCCGCTACCCCGGGTGCACGTTTTCATAGCGGGCGTCAGAGGACCCAGAAAGTAGGCCCAGCGGGGAAACTAAATGCGAATTTGACAGGACTTTTGGCAAACAAATCGTCGTTGTAACGGCATACCATGTGGTGCTTTCGAGTAGAGGGGGACACCCTCTACCATCCCTCTTCCGCTACCCCGGGGCACTTTTTCGTAGCGGGCGTCAGAGGACCCAGAAAGTAAGCCCAGCGGGGAAAGTAAATGCAAATTTGACAGTCCTTTTGGCAAACAAATCGTCGTTGTAACGGCATACGATGTGGGGTTTTCGAGTAGACGGGGACACCCTCTACCACCCCTTTTCCGCTATCCCGGGGGCACTTTTTCATAGCGGGCTTCAGAGGACCCAGATAGTAGGCCCAGCGGGGAAGCTAAATTCGAATTTGACAGTCCTTTTTGGCAAACAAATCGTGGTTGTAACGGCATACCATGTAGTGCTTTCGAGTAGAGGGGACACCATTTACCACCCTCTTCCGCTACCCCGGGTGCACGTTTTCATAGCGGGCGTCAGAGGACCCAGAAAGTAGGCCCAGCCGGAAACTAAATGCGAATTTGACAGTCCTTTTGGCAAACAATTCTTCGTTGTAACGGCATACCATGTGGTGCTTTTGAGTAGAGGGGGACACCCTCTACCATCCCTCTTCCGCTACCACGGGGCACTTTTTCGTAGCGGGCGTCAGAGGACCCAGAAAGTAAGCCCAGCGGGGAAAGTAAATGCGAATTTGACAGTCCTTTTGGCAAACAAATCGTCGTTGTAACGGCAAACTAGTATGTATTTTTTCCTTGAGGGGGGGGGGGGGGGGACGTCGGGGCCCCCTCCCAGAAAAAAAGTGCTTCCGCCGCCCTTGGATATTCTAAAATGCTCCTAGTACGACTCCGGGTTGACTCTTGCATAAATATCTATACCAGGTTTCCAGAAGTACGAAATTCGTTGGAACAAGTAGGAGTAGGCCTACTGCATTTATTAATCTAACACACATAACATTAGGTCAGTTACTCAGATGCAACACGCTACTCAATTAGAAAACTTAACACGTTTACCGGTATCAAACTTCACAGATTTGTCAAGGACATATGGTCTTCATTTAAAATTAATTCAACATGATTTGGTTGAGCTACTGAAATGTAAAAAACAATAGATTAACGTTAACATTAAAGGGGGGCTTCCACCTCCATCCTTCCATCGTACGTTTGGGAAAAACGTTCAGTCGGGGATTTTATACATTCAATCAGGTGAGAATTTGGGAACCCTGAATCTGCCTCAATCATGGTTTCTGCCTCTAACTACATCAATCGGGGATTTAGACCACCCCATGTACGCACGCCTTTGAAATCATGTGCGACAATGGTTAAACGCCACTGCATAAATCCCTTTTATCTTGCAATCGTCATTCAACAGTGACAGTGGCGTACTAAGAGGGGCGGTCCGCCCGGGTACCAGTCAGGGGGTGGGGTTGCCATGCCGCAGCCTAATTTGTTTCCCCTATTAATTTAAATGATTTTGTTATCAATTCAAAGCTTTGCCATTTTGCATCCAAGCCACCTTATATCAGCAATTTTTTCTCAAAGGGGAGGGGGACCTTAATCCCTTTCCGAGGGCGGCACCCCCTGCACGGTGTGACAAAGGAAGGATGCACCCCGGGTGCAAACTGTTATATAGGTACGCCTATAATTTATAGATAAATGATGGTTAAATGTTATTGCTTTACTATTACGTCAATTCCTTTTTTCCGTTTAGCTTCATAGGGATAAGATTAAACCAAGAATACGCTTAATTTGAGCTGGAGTATTAAACAAAGGGAGAAAAATATCATGAGTGAGTTTCATATATTTTCAGAGCGACCTAAATACCCACTTCACTTATATATTTTTCATTGTTCATTTCAGTCTTTGATTTTACGTTGAAGAATGGTTTAATTATATCCGAGGAATACCCGAACAAAGGCAGCATATTCATTGGCTGGAGAATCGTTGTAGAGGGAGATTACTTTATTCGTTTGGAGTTCCTAGATTTTGGTTTACATGAAACAGATGACTGTACATTAGACTATTTACAAGTGAGTAAATAACATTTTTGTACTTCCATATCAAGTAATAAGTGAAATTGTATTCATATCCGCTCTTCATTCAAATAAATAGTTGAAATTTGATTTCAAAATTATATGAAACAAGCCAGCTTTCTTAAAATGCAGTTTTCTTAGTTGTAGTTATAATGCAGCGTGTCTAATTCGTATCTCATTAAAACAAATTAAGAACATGCAATTGTTTTATTTGTTGACCTTTTTTAGCTTCATGGTTAGCTATTCGCGAAAATAGCTGCATATTGGGAACCAATAAATATCAAAGTTTCTTCAGTTACAAAAACGTTGCACATCTTTATGATGTTGCTTTGTAATTTCGCAGGTTTTCCTGTGGATTAACAATCTTAATAATCCACAATATGTTTTACCACTCCATTATTACCAAAGTACCGGTGTCTATGGCCTGACAATTTTTTCTTTTGCAACGTACAAGAAAACACAAATTAAATTTCATTCATAGAAGTTTTATCATTTCTTCCGAAGCTATTCGATGGCCCTGTCATAGATTCAGACAAAGAAGTCGGTACATGGTGCTGGGATAACTCCACAGAGCTGATGCCTAATACCTTTATTTCAAGGCATAATTCCTTTTACCTTCTCTTTCGTGGTCACCCGAATTATACTAGAAAGGGATTCAGAGCGAGATATGACGCGATATATGAAAAGGACGCTTTCCGTAAGTTTCTTATCAAACCAATTATAAACCTACCTTGTAGAGTCACCTGAATATGCTTAATTCCTTAATGATTAATGATAGCGGAGTGAATAAATTCCTTCTAAGAATGAAATAATTGTATATAAATTTAATTTATACATCTGCTTCTAAGAGTTGTTATTTTCAAAAGTCGGGCGTTGCATTGTACACTAGCTTGAGTAGGCAACGAGACACCTCAGTGGATCCACTAAGAAAGCAAAACGCAACATCTATTTTTGATACCCATAAATGAAATTGAATGAGTACTCTTATTCAATAACTTGCACAGGTTTTTAAAGGTGGTGACACATATTCCCTCTTCCAACTCCACCCGAGCGATTTAAGGCATGAGTATGACACTGAATGGTTACCTGGGCCTAAATTTAAAAAAACTCGACTGAACGTTTTACACGAATGACGATGAGGGTGGAGTACACAAGGCCATCTCCTCACCCTCCTCTTACCATATCCCTGTATATATTGGCATCTATGACTGATACTCACACAGTTTCTGTCACAGTTTCTAGCATAACACCTAGTACCGATTGTGGAAGATCATCACCCACGGTCATCGGAAGAACAACTAGTCCATATTTACCTGAAATTGGTAGGACTTTAAAAGTTTAACCGTTTCATCTTCTTTTATTCGGTATTTGAACGTCGTCAAATGGTACAAATGAATTAAAAGATACACAAATATTAGGCTAACAAATCGCTACAGTTCTTGGAACACATTCCCGAGAACTTAAATTCCCCTTTCTGACGAATGGTTTTGTGCTTTAAAGTCGCTACCGGAGGACACGAAAAACACCAAATGTTAAAACACCCAAGTAGGGCTTTGAAATACTTTCCATATATCACTGCACATATGAATGATGGTGCTTCAAATCACTAGCAGTGAACTAGAAATATCTAAAAATAAAATCGCTGCAGTTTCACTATAGGGCTCTGAGATGCAATCCATGGGATTTAGGGTATATCCTATTTCTGAATTGCATTATATATTCTATATAATGCTCAAAATTGCGGCTTTTGTTGATTTTCTTTTAAAAACGTGACCTGGCCTGCCGGTAAAAAAATCAGTATCTCAAAAGACATTGTTGCGATCAATCAAGAAGTAGTCCTCTTCCCCCCCCCCCTTTCCCCCTTGGAAATATGGTGAATTTACGTTCCTGAGTGCAGGCAAGTACCCAATAATTCGAGCACAGCCTTACATTAGAGCCTGACAAAGACTACTACCATAGTAAAGTAGATAGCCTATATTCTCATGGTACAGAGGATGGACTCAATCTCAGATGAAAGGGGGCCAACCACATAACTCAAAACTTCCTGCTTTTTGTATTCTGTAATGGTTTTGATTAATTTTCAAACAATGGACATGTTGTATCTACAAAATTTAACACAAGCGTCATTTTGGTTACTTCAATAACTTTAGAAATTCCTTTTACCACCCGTTTATTGCTTTGCCTCCGTGACTGTAGGCCTATTACGTCCAACAAAATGTTCCCGTGTGTTAGCTACTGATATTGTTTTACAATAGTGAGTAACTGATGGAGTTCGAGACATTATCTCGCGCATGCGTCTGAGTAAAGTTATGGTTCGACCGTTTTGAACACAAAGATTGTTTGCTTTTTGTATTAACGTCCTCATTCGACGGACAACAATGTACCTCAGTATCAGACCACGTGCTAAATTATTCCATTCTTCATCCCTGCAGTGTAGTTATTTAAACAAAGTTGTTTCGTAACTATTAAATGATGAGTTCCCAAACTACCTTGTAATGACATACCTTTTTTATATTTGTATCCCTTAATTTATCACACATAACATATAGTTGATGTTATCTGCTGTGTAAATCATGTTAAAAGCAATAGAGATTTTTAACAATAAAGTAATAATGCGATGCCTGAGAGCAGGTCCACATTGATGAACTATAACTTCAGGAATAATTCCTTCTAAGAATGAGATAATTGTGAATAAATTGATTTCATTAAGGACAGCCACTTTCCAGATGTATTTGCAAAACTTTTGCAGCAAAAGTAAGATGCTGCATGATATTCCAGCTTGATTAACTAACAAGACACCTCAGTGGATCCACCAAGTAAAGCAAAATACAAGAACTATGTGTTTCACCTTATCTTTTCACATATCACTCTTCTTATTGAAACACTGTACTTTATTTGATGCAAATCGTATTTTCGTACAGTAAATGTCCACAAAGACCTTCCACACCATTAGAAACAGGAAACTATTAGAAATCTATATATCCAATGAAAGGAGATCTCATATCAAATTATAAAATAATAATGTCACAAAAGTATGATGAAGAAATGTATTCGTATCAGAACAAGTTGTTTTTAGTAGTCTACATCAGTTCTGAGCTTATTATTAATTTCTTAAACCACAAGTAATGTATAAATATATTATCATATTGTAGCAATTTACTAAATCTGGTAGCCTTAAAATTATCACACATTCGGAGAGATATATGTTCTAATTTATATTGTTGATAACTTGATACTGTCTTCTGATGTCTTAACTGATTTGATTCATCGCAGTAAAACCCAGTACGTCATCAACAGTCGCTGTTACCACGGATCGTCGTACATTAACCTCTCAAAGAACAAGCGAAAGTAAGGGAAGATGTTCACAGTAGCTGTAGAAAATACTTAGTGCATATTATGGATCGCAAATCGAAATCGGGTAGCAAGAAATTTTCGGTAGATCGCAAGATTTTTCCAGACGTTGAAAAACTACCTACAATTTTCGGAACTTGCCGACGTCTATAGTCCAAGTTAGCGTTCGCGTAGTTTGAGCATCGATTCTGAGGGGTGGGGTTCTCATGGAAGCTCTTGCCTTACAGTTTAAGTGCCGCAAACTCACAATGTCAGAAAGTTGGGTTTGTGGGTAGTCGTCCAGTCACATCCGTGATGTTATACAGGGAATTTGCAGCCGATTCACACAGAGATTACAGTATCTACTGTAAATCTTAAAGTTTTGTACCACAGTAAATACTGGATCGTGCTGATAAATCTGTAGCATGTGCTATTAAGTTTACAGTAAGAACTGAGGATATGTGTAATCCCAATAAATCCCAACAACTGGATTTGTTGGAATTACACATATCCTCAGTTCTTATTGTCATCCTAATAGCACATGCTACCGTTTTATAGCACGATCCAGTTCTTACTACGGTACAAAACTTTAAGATTTGCAGTAGTTACTGTGTTCTCTGTGTGCATCGGGTGGAATTTGAGAATGCACTGACTTAAAACTAAGACATTGTAATGAATCTCCTGCACCTCAATCAGTTATATATCCTCCCTATTGTACTTGATTAAAGCTTTTGTATACAATTCATTAACATTGGAAGAAAGTTTAAAACTCACATGAATGATATAACTTTAATAGAAACATTGGCAAAGAGCATCTTTCGAATCTTTCCAAATCTGATATACCAAATTCTAACCTTTTTTTGCCGATATTACTTCGAGTTCTAGACTCTGGAAAGGTACCATCAACATCCACGAATATCTTATCAACAACAACAATTACTACTACTAGTAAGCAATCATCGTCTTCAAGCAGTAATCAAACCGATGGACCAAACCAACTGGTACTAAGTAAGTTAACATCTGATTGATTTGTCATTAAAGTACCTTAGGTTTGGAAGTATGCATAATCTCAGCAAAAGTGGACTTAATCCAAGTTATCACCTTTTCAAACCCTGCTGCAATCATAGAATATGGAAATAATCACATTTATTCATTCCATCCAGATTTTCTCTGAAATACACATATACTTGATGTGTAAACTTGATTAGTTTACAGTCACGTTATGCGTCAACAAAATAATCTTTATTTAACTATTTTATCCTTCAGACTGTGTCTGAAGTGCAAGACCCAATGATAAGATCATATAATGTTACATTACACATAATACATCAACGAGAGTCCATTTGTATATGTTCAACTGCTTTGTATGTCGTACACCATCTAATTGGTGTTGATTCAATATAATTCTGCCTTGATATTCCACTGATTTTTCAACCTTTTAGTAATTAGCCGATCACCTATTATTCAAAACGATTTGCCTAATAAACTTAAAAGTATTCTCAGTTATTTTAAATTAAACTTAGAAATCATTTATGTTTCATTTCAGTAATAGTGTTATCTTCCGTTGGCGGCGCTCTACTGTTCAGTTCAGTGTGTTTTGTAGTTGGTTACCTGATGGCTAATGCCTTGTAAGTGTGATTTATAATTTTACTCAATAAACATTCATGTATTATTACACGTCACCTACATAATAAACTCAGTTGTAAAATTCTTTTCATGAAGAAAGATGTATTTTAAATAATTTCACGGGGAACAATGCCAACAGTTGATTAAATATTATATTAATTTTCTATTGCTTATTGGAACAGTGAAGCAAACATGTGTAAACGAATAAGATAGTGTAACATAGGGCAACGGAATCATCAACCAGCCCATTTAATTTTGACATGTATTGGAATTGTAACTTACGGTAAGGAAACTTGCAACATTTATAGAAATGCGTCTACAATGTGTTCGTGTAGAACGTTTAACTAGTTAACTACTCATTTATTTAAGAAAAAACACTGGTTGTGTTATTCGACTGACTCTCAATGATATTAACGTTTGATAACCCTTACATTGTTGACTGATGCTGTTTCAGCAGAAAAACGAAAGACACGAGTACCAGATCAAATAAGGGCGATGTAAGCCTACCCCTCGATTCACGGAATCCAGTGGCAGTTTCTACTCATACCGGTCAAGGGACCCTACAGACCACTGATGGAGAAGGTTACGAAGATATCCGTCATCAAGATAACGTTGATCTCGGGATTTCCCGTCCAAAACTAGACTTGCCTTCGAATGAGTCCGTGGTATACGCAAACGAAGCCAACGTTTACTCTCGTTCGATAACAGACGTACTTTCAGATGAAAACGCGACGAAAAACGGAAACGACAAGTCGGTGTACAGCAGGACTATTGAAAAGTACTAAATGCGCTGCTTATGGTTTATAACTGCAGTTACTGTTGTTTATATTGGGTAGAAATACGTGACGATAATACGCAAAGCAATTATAATACACAACGCTAGTACTATGTCACAAAGAAAATTCATTTCACATGCTATGTTAAGTATTTCTTCTTCAAACATGTATCAATACCCAACCGGAAAATACAAAAAGGCCTAATAGTCACATATTATAAGTTGCAGATATTCAGAGCCTAGCTTCAAACGTATCTGGTATTTTGTATTGACGAACACAGAAACATTACCACAATTCTGCAAATAATAGATAATTCGGACGGAATTGTGGAAACAAGAAGTTTTATGAAATACAAAAGGTATTGTCATCAGTAATTCGTGATAATTCGAGTCTTATTCATGGGAATGGAAACTATAGTGACCCAACGGTTGGATATTCTAACATAGTGAAACTATATAAAACACCTTCAACGCACACTTTATTCGACAATTTTCGAGAATAGTTACACGATGGTGTTCATAGCATTTGCATGGACCTTTGTGATGATACTCATGTTGCTATGGTAAGAGAGACTGATACATTCAGTCCTGGAATAATGTTGGTTCCATCAAAAGATGCACTTCTTTTCACTTCACTATAAAGCCTCTTTCAAATTTGTCAGATTCGTTCAGTTACTCCAGAAAAAGTTGTTTAATTAGTTATATCTAATGCCACATGACAATTGTAATCCCAATTTTTTTGTTTGCTGTTTACTATCGTCGTTATTGTTCTTTTTTTTCTTGATTGTCTTTGAAAAATTCCTCATTTTCCTTGTTTTATATGATTCTGTAGCAGTCATTGCAATCATCACACAGTTTTCAGTTCTGTTAAATAATTTATGAAATAAAGCGTCTTCAAAATTTGGGGAAATATTTGAACTAAACTGAAACCTGAATAAAACGATGATGTAACGAATGATACTAATCTGTCATAGTAATAAATTCTTCTACGTGTGAAAGTCCTCACTCAAAAATGAAATTTTCTTTGGTGTGAAGGGCATTGAAATGAAATGTAAATGATAATTTTAACTCTATTTTAGTTATGTTATTTTTCTCGACGTTAATTTTGAATGAACATGTTGTAAATGGTAGTGACCTAACTGATGATTCGTGTATACAGGTAAGAAATTTTGTTTCGTAAGTTTATTAACACAAATATTATAAAGGACGAACTTTTCTTATGTCTATGCAAATGTGGTACTAAGAAAATTGTAACTTGCTCCCTCTTGATAAATGCATTAATAGTTGAACATTTACACTTTTATTTTGTTATTTTGTTATTTACGTTTCTTTCGTAGTATGCAACTGTATAATAAGTTGAAAGGGCATAACATCGGTCTAATGTTCCGATCCGCACCAGTTACTCTATGCTATATTAAAATATTTCCTTTCATTTTATTTTGCGTCAGTTATGGTCCAATCTTCTTGTTATCATGCAAAATGTATATGTTTTCTCTCTAATCATCATTATTTTTATGGTTTTATAGTTTTTATTTTTATATTTGGATGTAGCTTATGTAGTGAATGTCCATAATGTTTCAAAATAAACCTACGTGTTACCATGAAACGACAACTTAAACTGAGAGAACGCGTAGAAAACTGAAGAATCTATACTGATACTCAACAGTCTAGTCTGCTCCACCACCCTCATTCTACTGACTTTGTACAAAAAATATTAAAACATAAAAATTAACAACGTAGTATAACAATGTTTCTCATAATTTTGTCCCAGTTGGGCCATGAACGATAAAGAACATGGGAGGACTAATATTTCTTTAGAAGCTATTTAAAGCTCTATTTATGAATCAAGCAACCTCTACTTATAAGTCGAAAAAAGGACACATTTTCTGAGGGGGCTGCATAATTGCAAAGTCGGCAATGTCTATACCGCGTCTAACAAAGTCCGTTATCACTACAACAGCTAAAGTGTATTGAATTCTTTAAAGGAACATTAAAATTGTTGTTGGTATTATTAGATTAGTCGATGTTGATAATATTATTTATTTAACATATCATTAAATTTTAAAATATGTTGTTTTTGATACGGAAAGTGGTAACCTTCTAAGGTTCATGTACCTGAACCTTTGGTTAGTACCATTATGTTGATAGGGGTGTCGT
>KN889036.1:54732-67921 GCA_000934455.1 Apostichopus parvimensis | reverse complement strand
GTACTGTCCAACCGAGAGAAATTGCAATGCAGTACTTTCTCTGCATCTTGTAAAGAGCTGTTTTTGCATTGTAGCAATTTAACCTTCCAAACCTTTCTGTGCCTCATGAAGAATTAAATGCGGAGTTGACAATAACTAGCAGTGCAAGGTTGGTTGAAAACAAATTCTGGAAACTTGTCTGTTGGCAAATTACATGCATGCATCAACAAATTTAGGCCTAGATACAGAAGAATGAAAGTTAATAAATTATGAACATTTACAGTTTGTATCTTGTTTAGCTAGCTGACACTGCAGATACCTCACTCTCCCCTGGTTATAACTCGACCCAAGAGTTGAATAATTGAAACTTACGTCGTAGTTAACCATACAGGAACCCTACAAGAACAGCATTTGTATAGCGTTTGAGCACAACCCAGGACCTCATAACTAAGAATATTGGCAGAACAGTAAGCCTACAAGAAATTTGCATATATGCATATTTATATGTATACTCTAAAGGCTTGTCACCAGTCCAGTTGTATTTCCGATTTAGTTCGTTTTGGTCCATGTAGTTTTATGAAGTTTGTTTGTGCTTCTTGGTCGCCTCTAGGAAGATACCTGATATCTTGTCATTGATACTCTGTAGGTCAAACTTGCATCAGGATCATGCGGTGTCAGAAGTGGGATCCATTTTGGCTGCACCGTGGGTTTTCTTTTTTCCTGTGAGCAAAAACCGAGTGATGTTGATGTTCAAAATCGTTCCTTCTCCAATCAGTTTGAATGGCTATATAGTTATTAATCATATCAATTTAGTAATATTTTCATATCTTTAATTCCTTTTAGTGATTCAGGGATATTCAGTATAACTGACTGCAAAATTGTCTGTTACGCAACTGCGTATTGTGGGCATGGATGATTTATGATTTCCCCTGACAGACTTATGACCCGAAGATTTGGTCCGTTGGCGCTGCTGGCAGTTGTCTTATATGAAATGGTCAGCAATTTTCAAGCATATTAGGATAAAATCATCAGAGTGTTGGGGTAATATGCCCTTTTCTTGTACATGCAATCTTATGTATCTTTTCTTTGCATCGAAAAAACCCATGGGATATTGTTTGGAAGATATTTTTAGTCTACGTAATAGTCTTGTTTACCTTTGGAAATTTAAGATTGGTGTTGTACACTAAGTTTTATATTTCCCTGCAAATATTATGACCCATATCATTTACCCTGTGATATCCTGTGATATTATTAATTTTAATATATTAAACGGAGCAAGAGTTTTCATAGAGCTCTGTTTATTTGGGAGGAGTTGTTCTTGGCAAATGTCATTTATTAGCCAAAGATGATAGTTGGGTCTGTGTCTTCTTTAACTTCTTAATTCCCTTGTACTTTAAGATTACCATGCAAGAGTAGGAGATGTGTATATGTTGATGTAGATATAGGTGAAAGGTAGAAAATTTCCACAATGGTTTTGTTTCTAATTTAGTCATTACTATCATGGAAAAATGAGAAATATCATTTAGTTTAGAGAGAAAACAGTACCTTGACTGGCTTAAAACCCATTTTTTTTTTATATGACTGCATTATTTGGAAACGCTTTCGTGATTAAATTACCTTGTCTTTAAGTACACAAAGTTATTAAAGTAAATAATGTCCCTATGTTCTCCTCCATCCTACCTCCCCCCCTCCCCCTCCCTCCTCTCCCATCCTCTCCTGCAAAAGTGAGATTATAAACAAAAAGAAAAATTTTAAACATTTTGCAGAGCCATAAACGAATATATACGTAAACACACAGAGCAGGAGCTGCATATATATGCCTTTAATCATATATTCTATAGACGTGGTGTTGACACATACAGTATGTACTGCAGCAGTATTTCAGGCTTGTGATGTCGGTAAAAGCAGGTAATTGGTTTAACAGTGCTTACTACACTTTGGCTGTATAATGAGTAAGAGGTTGAGTCATGTTCATCACTATTGCCGTAGAGACTGACGACACACAGCTAAAACGAGCGTTATCGGTCCGGCAATGCTTGTTTCCTTAATTTACAACATCTGCAGAAAAAAAAGGAACCTTTTTACGGAGAGAGAGATCTTGTTTTGCCTAAACGTAATCCAAGTCGATCGCAGAGCGAGAGCTCTGTATACATATATATACAGCCCCGCATCGGCGGAGCGAACCTCGAATGCAATTTAGGAGATTCTCAATTTAGTCTGATAATCAATAGAATATGTGTGACTTTACAAACCGGCTAACCCCCTGCTAGTTGGGAATATGGCAGTAAGAGCGTGTACTGTTTGTGCTGTGGCTGTAGTTTATAATGGAGCAGTAGTAGAGTAGAATACTCAATGCTACGTGCGTGCGCTCGATAGCTGTATCTGCTACGACCGTCATGCGTGGGGTGGATGCATGTAGGTGACTTTTGCAATTATAATGCCGTAATTGGATTTACTGTGTGCATGAGCTAAGTGCATGTCACAATTAGCACTTTATGAGGAGACTGTATGTGGTCGCATCCTGTTCACGTGAGGTGTACGTATGAACAATGAAGTACACTAATTGCCATCAAAGACCTCCCCTGGTATAGCCTAAATGAATGACACTTTTTGGTTTAATAAAATCTTAAGTATCTTAAGAGTTTGTCCATTCACTCGCGTCCATCCCGTGATTTTAATGTAAAAAGTCAGTTTTCACCATATGTGAGTTACATGGAAAAGAATGTAAATATATACTGCGAGAACATACAGGAACTAAAACGCATTTCTTGACTTTACTCATAAGCCCACATATTCCTTTGAAAAGAGGGTGGTTGGGTTGATGTATGGATGTATGGATGGATGGGTGGGTGGGTGGGTGGGTGGGTGGGTAGGTAGGTAGGTAAATGGATGGGATGCATGGATGATGGGATGGGATGGGAGGCTATTTCCAACTAACAGTTTAAACTGAACCCAATCACTCATGATTTAGACTGAGATCTAGCATATCTTAAAGGTGTATTAATATCTTGAAAACCAAAATAGAATTATGACACATTCCTCAGATGTTCCTTTAGAGTTGCATATTTTATTTGGGTTATTGCCAAATGTGTGTTTAAACTGAACCCAATTACTCACTCATGATTGAGATTGAGATATAGCACCTTAAAGATGCTATTTTGGTCGTGAAACCAAAATTGCATTGCAAAACACACCTACAGCATAAGCACTCCATTGGTTTTTGTTTCTGACTTGAAACTACATGACATGCAGTATGTAATGAAGGCTAAAATTATGTCTACATTTAAGTTAACAAATTATTACAGTTTACTTGTGTACATTTTTGTGATCACACAAGTGCTAATAATATAAAGCCCATTCCCCCCCCTGCAATTAACCATATTATTATTTTTCTTTTGATATGTGGTGAATTATAAAAACAGAATGCAATTGATTGACAGGTAAAATATTAAGCCTTTAGCTCATTTTGTGTTGAACCAACAAGAGGTTGCGAGTAAGTCAGACCATGTGTCTGTTTATAGCTCCATTGTCAGACTACAGGGTGTGGTGCCAAAAAAAAATGCTTAAAATTGTGTTTCTTTCAGTTAAGATCAGGTTTCAATAAGGAGCCTAAATGCAAAATTGTGCTATCATTTTTAACTACGTTTGTGTTAGTGCAACTCTTCCCAATATTTACGATCGACTTAACATGCGTGTGTGCGAGGCAGATCTTCCCCCTGCATCACCACCTCTGGCTATGCCATCTGGTTGTAGAAATCAACTATCAAATATTAAAGACACTGATTCGAAAAGTTGTACTCTGTGGGATATGCATCATATGTGCCAACAGGGCCATATACTGTGTGAATAGGATGCAATATTTTGTACTCTATACACATTTCTGGCCATATACTGTGTATGGGATGCAATATTTTGTACTCCATACACATTTCTGGCCTTATATTTCTATATACTGAAGATACGGATCAAATCAGTAGGACTTGTGTATACATGTACGAACAAAGTTCTGCTTCTTCAAGTTTTTAACGGGAGCAATGGATATATGTCGACACCGTGAAATTTGGTCTGTTTCAGTAGATTTTAAAACGATGAAAATATTTGAATGGCAAGGAAGAATCATGTGTAGCCGACAGTATATAAGAGGTCACCAATATAGCCCCTAAATATTCCACAAAGTTGGATAATTCAACCTGGTCATCCATGCTCAAAAATTCAACGAACAGTGTATACCGGTCAAACTTAGTGTAGTTGTCCTCACTGAAAAATTTACTGCTATGTTTTTAAATATCCTTAATGTTTGCATATAATTTGGAGACTTAGAACATTAGGAAAAGTACTTTTGAAAACTCTCAGCAATATTTAGCCTGCTAACATTTGGATCCAACACTGATGATGATGATATAAAAAAAAAATAGGAAAGTTTGCCAAAAAAAATCCACATTATTTATTATTCTGTAATTTTTAGAATACTAAATCTCAGTACAGTTGTGTACTACCTCTTATTCGGACAATATTATGCAGAAGATTGCCCAAAAATACTATATTCTCCCCCAACCCCCAACCCCCCCCCCTCTTACATCATCTTTGTCATTAATAGATTTGAAGAAGAACCTAAATTGTATCCTAGTAACCTCAAGAGAGAGAGAGAGAGTGCAATGCATTGTGTGTACTTCTTGAATATACAGTATATGTATGCAGAGAGTTCCATCTGACCACATGTCAATTTTTATACCCGGTTATCAACAAGGTAATTACTTCAGTGGCTAGAAGCCTCTAATACAAAATTCCTACCCCGAAAGATCAAACTTGTCTTGAATGAAAACATTTTTGATGAAGGACAGGTACTTTGCAAATGAAATTAAACAGCAATTACGTTTCTCTTTCTCGCCAAATTAACGCAAAACCACTATTCATGCATTTAGAAGGGTCTCTACAGAGCCACATTCAAACACTTTTTCTGCTGCGTGGTAGTAGTGTGGGAGCTAGGCAAAGTGATTGTCGTTCTATCGGTATAGATGTATAGCCTCGTACTTTTCTATGGAGTGTTAAGACACTGTCGCAAGCCATAGGCAATTCTTTGATGCATGCAAAGTGTTTAATGTTCCATTGCGCCATATTGTCACGGAGAGTACAAATGACGTTATGAACTTCACAAGGCGATTTTTTTTTATTTTTTTTTTTTAAGCGCTGGAGAGCTGTATAGTTGCCTCCAGGCATATATGTGATTGAAAGACCTCCAGAATCATGCAATGTGTCTCAGGGATATAAGTAGCTGTTTTGAGCAATATTTGGCTAACCTTGAATTATATATATATATAGATATCTGTATTTTTATAGATGTCGTTTCAAGCAGATATTTTTGTCGATTTGTAAAGTTTATGGAGAGGATTAAAAAAATATGTATTTATATATTTGAGTTGACATTTCCTGAAACGTTTGTTAAACAAACATTCTTCCTTGAAACAAGAGTAGTAAATTCTAATATCTTCTAATACATGCGAACACCGCGGATGAACTTACATACCGATGAGATGGGTGAATTTAGACTATATGTTTAAGCTGATTTCACAAAGTTAATTACTATGCATGATATGAATTTATTGTAATAATGATTTCCGTCTTTAAATTTGTTCATATTATTTGTAATTTCTTGTGTATCAATAAAGAAAGTGTGTCTTAATTTCGGAAAGTGTCTTATAAATCTTTAGCAGGTTTGTGCTGTTGTATTTGAAAAGTGGTACGTGTTGTGTACAAACGACAACTATTTACTTCGCTCCTCGCTTACCTGTCTCCCCACAACCTTTGTATTTGAACTGTTGTTCACTGTTGTCTCCACTGCTGTCCCCACAACTGTTGTATTTGAAAGTTGTTACATGTTGGGTACAAACGACAACCTACAGTTGTCAGATATTTGAAAAGACGTCCGTTAGGGAATAAGAACCTGGAATATAGGTAAGCTTTTAAAATGTTACCAGTTCAATATGTTAAAATAAATTTTAAAAATGCATATATTTACGTATCTTGGCTTCTCAACCTTCTTGGCTAAGATCAAATGTTTATGTTCTTGTAGGGGAACCGTGATTCCATGATACACACATGACGATGATCACACAGTCACATTCTCCATACAAGGGGGCCTGGGGTTGAGAGCAGATCAGTCGGTTTGTTTTTTTGTTTTTCGTGCCCAGGTTCCTTCCTGGGTCACTTTAAAGTATTGTAAGTATGGACTTAGTCGAGATAACTGTAGGTATGATCATTGCTATACCCTCGCTACTTAACTCAATTCCTCGGTCTTGATTGGTTCAATTTCAAGAAGGGAAGCTGGATAGATTAAACATTCAATTAAGCTTTGAATGTGGGTGGGTACAGTAGCTATGTAGGTAGCTATCTAGTTAGCTAGATCAAGTACTCCATAATAGTTCGCACTATGTAATCTCTCTATGAGTTCATCTTCTACATTATGTTTATGTTTATAATTTCTTGGATTCTTCTGTATTATTAGTTTTATAAGTATTATTTAACACATATGGCAATACAACATACTGATACCCCTATCTATATATATTTACATTCAAATCAGAACACACTCATTGGCCTGCTAAACCTGTAAATCTTGGTTTACCGAAGTATACATTTGTGTTAAGCAACGCACATGCAACACCGTTTGGGTGATACCGGTTCCAGATATGCATGGCCACCATGAGCATTTAACATAGCACGGACAGGATATACCTTGCTACCATCTACAGGCGTGTTTACGTAACACAAATAGATAACACAAAATCACGCCACAATTTCCTACCATTCGTTAAACTAAATATCCTTGGGCAAAGACATGAGAAGTAGAGAGAGCAAATGGGAAAGAGAACCAAGCAATCCATGTAACTTACTCAGCATTATTTGCTGTCTGTCTGTCTGGAAATTTATAAAAAATAATTACGACATATTTGACATGTAGTAAGAGATTTCATCTACTACAGATACGACATTTCCCTTCCCTGTAAGTAGCTCATTTCCTGACAAATGGCCATGGCACAGAAAATGAAGTTAGTAGGTGGAGAAAAAAACAGGTTGAGATATTAGAAAACCTATTCTTGCATGTGCATTGCCCTCCCACGCTTAGCTCGCTACAACCAGACGGTCGTCGGTACACGGCGAAAAAAAAAGCGTGGAGGGATTCTTCTTTTTTTGTGCAACGTTCCAACATATCACTATGTTACTTTTCTTTAGGTAGAATATAATCCCATAGGATTGATGGCTGGCAATTAAAGCGGAGCAGCTTGGTCATCCAGTGAAGAAACGTGCGCTATCGGCATAGGCAGTCTCCCCCTCGCCGACTCAGTCTCGAGACCGGAGAAATCAATTTCGAGCAAAACTGTACAAGTACCTTAGGTTTCTCTGTGCCTTTGAAAATTTATTTATTAATGCGGTACCGTATTGGTTTGGCCATTTTCATTTAGATCTTACTGTTTGTTATTTCTGTCGAGGGTCACCTGCAGGGCGGAAAGAGGTTATTGGAGGAAGCAAAAGTTTCTCTTTTTTACGATTTGAAATATTGATTCCGTCGTTCTCAATTTTTTTTTTTCCGTCATCTTTCGGATTCTTTTGCCATCGGGTTGATTCATTTGTAGAAATAATTTGAATTAGATAAATTTTTAGGTAACAATTTGCTTCTGATGAGGGTATAAAAATCATGGCTATCTGCTATGATTTTGATGATTAATATTTTAAGGACAACACACCAGAGATAATTTAATTTTTAAGAGTTCGGTGCAAACTTGCGTTGCAACCGAAAACAAAGTCAAATTAATGCAGTAATTTTAGTATACTTATCATATATATATTTGGGAAAGACAAGAGTCAGGAAATCTAGAATGTTTAGTGAAGATTTAACTCTATCCTAGAGTGGGAGTTATCAAACTATGGCCTCTCAAGAAGGGTGTCCATGCACATATGGAGGCTGGAACTGATTTCGCTCTTCTGCATATTTCCAACTCTCTCTCTCTCCATCGAAGTAATATTGCACATTTACCCTGGTGGTTTCCTTTTTCCAGTACTCTGATATTTAACGACATAAAATAACCTTAATTATTTTTATGACGTGATATGTAAACTTGTTTTGATGCAAAGTTGATCTTTTTTCATCTTAGCAGAGAGGTACAAATTTTCCTTCTTTTTTTGAGCTTTCTATAAAAATTCCTTAACGAAAGAATTCTTTAGATTTGGAAGACCTGGGGTTGACTGTCACGTCCGCCACGAAGCAGACACCGCCGTCATGCAACTCATGTTTCTCGTCAATGAAGTAAGTCGCATCGGATTTCCTTCTTTTCGTAAAGTCTCTGATCTTGTGAGAAATCACAGAAGTGATTGATTTTTATGCCTGGCGTATAGAATATCTTTGAATTTGAAGTGGAGCATCCTTCTGTGGTATAAAGGTACTTATTACTGTAGCCGGTCGGCCCTGCTGCAAATATTGATAAATTCAATCAAATTGAGCTCAGACATCATTAATTTTTACTTCATTCCTCCATCAGCTGTCTCCCATAAGCACTGCGACCTACCTAACGTTTCTACACCCCACCCCCTCCCCGTTGACCCTTTCAGGTCGTTCCCCTCTTCGTTTGGAATCTACCATATCCAAGCTGGCAATTTGATTCTTTGCTAAACTTTGAATTTGCATCTGCTCAAATCCAGTTTCCACACCTTGACGTTTGTGAAGTATGGAAGATAAGAAAAGATCAGATCAGATCAACTTTATAAAACACCGCAAAGGGTAATTGATTGCTCGCATAACACAGTAAACAGGATACAATACAATATATAAATATAAAATTACAAACAATCCTATGACCAATTACAATGGACAAGCTAAGAGACTGGGACAGTTCTATCAAAAGGTACCAAGCTGGCCAGCTCTAGCGATTATAAGTTACTTAGGCTCCTGGAAATATCGATAAATTAAACCAAAATTTAAAGTTTTTAATATGAGATTAATTTATGCGATGGTAAAACTGACACAGATTTCTGCAACGACCCCATGAGACTTTTACTCTTTTGCAACATGAACGGGAAAACCGGAAAAACATTACTTGAGGTACTTACAGTGGGAGCTGGTGGGACAACATCACAATCGAGAGAAAATGTGCCCCCTTGACATGAGTTCTAAATATATCTAACTAATGGTACAAACACATCCCCTCTTGCCACACTTATCCCTTCCTTTCCCCTTCCCCTGCTACTGAAAGGAGGGAGGGGTAGGAGGAAATAGGTGACATCCGTTGGCTGCTTCTATGTCTCATTTTGAAGCGGGTGGTAGCAGGTTGATCAAAGTTCTGAATGTGGACCTGGAGGAAAGAATTTAATTTTTGATATATAACGGATCATTCCAATTAATTGTGATTATCCCAGATGATATTTCATTAAATTATTAATTTATTAACGAATACATTTAATTACTACTGCATGCCGTCTGTAGTATTGCTCCTCTGCCCCATCACGTTTAACATTAATGCAATATAAGAAAGGGACCCAAATCTCCGAGAAATATGCTCTGGTAGCCAGAAATCCCATAATATTACAAAAGTGCTATGATAATTTCTTTGGTTAAATTTTGGTAGTAAGACTCGAGGGGAACTTTTCGGTTTCAAATGTTGTTGCCATGTTCAAATGTTCAAATGTTGTTGCCATGGTTACAGCTAGGGCTCGATGGCAAGAATGAAAATTCTCTCACCATGGCGATTTTGGTACCCATCAATTTTGAAGTAATTACCTTCAAAATTGGCTTTCACTTTGTATACCAAGTCCCCTCCAAAGGAGAGCCGTGTAATGTACGATGTCACAATTTACGAAGACACTAGCAGAAGTGTGTTTTTCAACTCTGTCCATTTTTCTCTTTCACAAGTAGATCTGTGAGTTGGGGGTGTTGCTTATACTGTTTTACCTTGTTTTAGCTGTTAAACTTTCTCTACTTCCGCTAATCAATGCTGTCTAATTTTCTTAACTCTTTCATTTCAGGGTGGTATCGTCAGCGTGTGTGCCGATGACAGCTTACATCTATGGAACCTTCGACAAAAGAGGCCTGCTATCCTACATTCCTTAAAATTCAACAGAGAAAGGTCAGTATAGTTATGTATATTTTACTTTGAGTAGTCGTCAGGGTAACCAATTTCCTCGTCAAAATAATCCCAAAGCCGCTCTGTCAACACAAGCGGGCGAGAATTTAAACCCTTGAATGTTTTCGGGTCTATTTTTCTCTCGTGTGAATTTGGGAGTTTTGTCACAAATCTAGACCACTGTGGATTTAGGGTACAGACTCTCATGTGGCCAAAGTCAATTTCAGGCAAGAAAGTCAGGTTCCGTTTGAATTATTACTCCAAGAATTGTATTCCACTTCTGACCAGATTCACCCTCAAGTCACTCATTCCTTGGTTGGTTTCCCAAAAGGGAAAACTATCATGGATTCACTCTTACCGACCTTGCAAACTTGTGAGGGGGACGGCGGATTGCAAAGTCGGCAATGACTAATAAAGTGGATCGCAAAAGTCGGTAATTACCGTTACGGTTAGATTCGTCCAACATGGCAGCATACAGAAACGATATACTCAAAGCCGAAGCCAAAGTGAATTAATCAGGTCACACACCCGGAATTCCATGCATGCTAAGTTCTTCAATACCGTCCTCATTACCTTTCCGAACCATTTCATACTGTAATTTTGATTAAAGTTCTATGTAGAGTAAATTTCTTAACTTATTTCATTCCGTACTCTGTTCTTACCCCAAATGGGTTCAATGAGCAGATTGAAAGCTTCAATCTGTGTTGACTTGCTATCATCTGTATACATATCTTTTCTTTCTTCAGGGAGTCTTCCACATTGTTAAAAGCTTTTAAGCTTGATGGAAGACTTCCCTCCACTTTGTACTTTTGTGGCAAAACAAATAAATACATCTATATTTTTAATAACTCTGGTGCCTTCCATATAAGTATAGAGGAAAGCATTTCATAATTGTGGATATCAATTGTAAGACTTGTAATCCATATATCTGTCCCCCCACCCCACCCCCCCACCTTTATTTCTTGAACTGACAGAGTTGCGCACGACTCTGCTTTAAATCGTCATCTGTAATTCAATGCCCCATCTTCCATAGCCTGGACATTCATCAACAAGTGACCGATGACACTGCCCCAGTAGCAGCAACAGTACTAACTGCCACTTGTTTACAACTTGTGGATGTACATAGGGAGACCACCGAGCAGCCTCCTTCCATATTAGTTTACTGTCAAGATAAATGATTCTTGTTAAGATAAGAACAAATGTCAGAGGTGATATTGTGCTGTAAACTTTACCGTAGACCCTCAGTGTAAACAAACAGCAAAGGCTCGGGAAAAAAAAACATATAGCATCCAGGTCTGTGGAGATTAAACTTTTTAATACATCTGCAGTGGTACCCACAGTAATGCTAATCGTTAAAGGGAGGCGTCGATTTGCATCGCTGGTCTTAAGGGGACATGAGTAACCAAAGAGTGTTAAGGGGACAAGAGTAACCGAAGAGTTTTAAGGGGACAAGAGTAACCAAAAAGTCTTAAGGGGACAAGAGTAACCAAAGAGTCTTAAGGGGACAAGAGTAACTAAAGAAAACCTGTTCAGATATTACTGTAACATGTTTAAAAGTATCGATCCCTGACATTCAAAATTATAGTTTGATATACAGTAATTAATGAATAAATCTTGTCTATCGTTTATTATATTTCCCAGTGGTGTAAACCTAATAATTATATTTTCGGAATAAATTTTTATATGGATAGATATAATATTTATCAAATTTATTTACAAAAAAAAGAATAAAAAGAATGCACAATTATTTTAGTCTACTTTTTTAAGTAGATAAAATAGAATAACTTGATATGTGTAATTCAAATGCTTAGTGATTACAATGGGGTAACATTATATAAAGTACAAAATGCAAGCAAGTCGTTGAAATGCTTTTGAACTGCAAGCATGCCATATGATAGCTGCATCACTTGTGACTATAAACAGTGACTTTGCAGATGAATGTGATGTTGAACTATCGATATACTGTATCTCCCAATAATTCCTTTCACTGTTTAAGCCAACGGCAAGGCATGCAAGCTAGCAATAAAAGTTTCTTTAGCTATTTGAGCTACCTGCAAAATGTGTACAATGTGGCCATGAGTTACATTCAAATTCTTTTTTGGCAATCCAGCTGATTTTTAACTTTCTTCAAGGTGTCTAAATAAGACATTTTCTCCATGAAATGATTAATTCAAGTGTAACATAAATGGAATAATTTTTGCAATAACAATAATCATAATAAGATCGATATATCTCCTGTTTGTTCAACGATCTATGGTAACATTAAAATACTACTAAAGTATACCTACAATATCACAGTATAAATTCAGTACAGTCCCCACTTTTCCTACCTGTGGGAATTTTGGTTATATCGAGTTTAAAAACACTGCAAAAATGTTGACAAGTCAAATTGTAATTATGCTAATTGAACCACATGATCTCTTAGCCTTAGGGGTTTGCTACAGGTTTGTCAACTCCGTGTTTAACTTTCTAATTTTTCTTCGATTTTTTCCGTCAATCTCGGCCGGATGATAATAGTTTCACTCTGTATTCCACCGTGGACTACCAGAGGACGATCACGCTTCACTGCCTGCTATGTGAAATGTCAATATCGAAAAAGGCAGGAGCTAACATGAAGCAACTTATTTATCTGCCCTCTTGCAGTGTCATTCAATCAATATGTATTCCAGTACCTGGGTAATTCTAGAGTAATTCTATCCAGCCAGGACTCGGACTAATCTCTGCTCTACTTGCATTTCACCGGTATATATATATATGTATAGATAGATAGATAGATAGAAACAGATAGGGATATATGTAGATAGATAAACATACATATATAGATATATATAAATCGAGTTGGTTAGCATCATGTTTGATCTCTAGCGTAAGGCAAAATATGTCACCAAAACAGAACTAGTGTTCTTTGATACAGGTGACAAACCCCTACAGTGGAATGACGACCTTCCTTACCGGTTTCGAACATCTGGACATGGTATCAGCGTCCAAAGCCTAGTGGTTAGGGTGTCTGCGTACAGAGCGGGAGGCCCGGGTTCGAATCCCGGTGGAGGCTGGAAGTTTTTTCACTGTTCTTGATTTTCCAACTCATTACGAATTCA
>KN889036.1:13801-51371 GCA_000934455.1 Apostichopus parvimensis | reverse complement strand
TCTTCAGTTCATCAACTGTGCTTAGATGGACTTAGCTCACAGCCAAGTTCAAAATAGCTGTGTCCTGTGTATTGTAATTAGTCAGTAGGCAACCACATATCATTTTGAGACTCGACTAATATCGCTACTGGCGAGAAATTCATACATCCACCAGGCGACCAAAGGACGTACCACCCATTTTAAACGGATCAGAAGACTGCTGGCATGTGAGAAGGACACAAATGGAGCTTTACCAGTGGTTTAGTATCCATGGCCATAGGCTGTTTGGTCATAATTTGTTTGTCGTCAAGGCCTGATAAAAAACAGTATCACTTACTCAACTTAAAATGGATTAATAAATTTATTGTAACTGCCTGCTTTGGCAAAGTATAATTCTCAACACTGGAGGGGGGGTTTTGAGCCGTGAAAAATTAACACATCCAGCTCGCTAATATCCGGGGAGGTAATATATACATTAGCAGCGTGTATACATGTGTCTATCACTGGGAAATTTGTTTTTTCCTTGGGTTAAAAAAAGAAACTATATATGAAGTGGTATCTAGTGTTTTGGTATGTCTGTGAAAGAACAGAAAATGTGTTTCAAAGGTTTCTGCTTGTGAAATGTGATCAAGCTTGACTGTATAGTGCCTAAAAATGAAAAAAAAAGAAGATTTTCACAAGATTGAGAACTAAAGAATTAATTGGGGAGGGGGAGGGGGGGTTCTGTGGAAGGTTGAAAAGGAACTGAAATCTGAGAGGTTAAGTTATAACTTAATTGTGCAAGTGCATGTTGATGCAAGGGACTAATTTACTACACAGTCAGCAAGGGTGTGAAGACTCACGCACAAAGAAACGTCTCATGCCGGCAATCTGACCTAGTTTCGAATGAGGTGTAACAGAGGTGTAAGACACCACCATCGATCCCAGAAAATACACACACAGCTTGCTACCGTCGGTAATTAGACACTAGTGTACAGTCAATACATTCAGCTATGGTCAATACCCACAACACAGTGTACATAGCAGTGATGGACATCTCAGGTGTAGATAAAAGATAACAAGGTATCACTTTTCATTACTGTCTGCATTTTGTAGCGACAAGAAAAAAAAATTACTTGCAAGCAACAGAAAGTTAACTTTTTCAGAGGGTGGCACGCGGTTTGGGGTGAGTCTTCGATGCCTTTAAATGTTTCATAAAGTACCATCCTTTAGTTGTAGTGTGTCCATACTCATACTCAGTACAAGTGCCATCCTTTAGTTGTGGTGGTTCCGTACTCAGATTGAACTCTTGCATGGTGACTTTAATTGTGAATTTCCAGGCCGGGGCTTGAAGTTTACATCCTGGCAGGATCTTCATCAGAGAGAGAGAGAATTAAACGAGTCAAAAATTTGATAGGAAATTTAGTGAGTCGTTAAGACCTGCTTCGTGATCATAGTATGGCGGGAAAGAAGTTTGGGCCACTCAGATACTTTTTGAGTGTTGTGGTCCATTAATTCAATTTATCCCACAAAATCTCTTAAAATACATATGCAAATTGGTTTATGAAAGTCCTACTCCACACCCTCTCTTTTGGCCCCCTACCCCCTCCCCAGTCATCCATGGTGTTTGTCATCTCAATAACTTGATTTGGGATAGGAATTACTGTCTGCCATAAACTGCAAATTCATTCCAGTGCCCTCTGAATTTGAGAGTTGCCATGGATACTCTCCTGTTGCTCAGACTGCAGTACTTGTGCCTGTGAAGGAACATAACCAAAAGACAATGTACTGGACATCTAAGTGCACGCATAATGTCATCATGTGAAAATTTTTTTCAACAGCATTAGTTGCCTTTATTGAAACTACATTGTTGCATCATTTCTCATCAAAAGCTAAAGGTGACATATGTTTTTAAATGTTTGCACAGCTGTCATTGTGCTCTGGAAATCAAGGTTTGATTAACTTATTTTGTCTTTAGAATTTTGTGAATTATCTCTCTCTCTCTCTCTATCTGTCTGTCTCTGTGGATCAATTATTTGCGGCAAATTATAAAGAGAGAGATTTTCATTTCAATTGTTCTGATGATATCATTCACTCGACTGGTTTGTTGCTGGAATTCATTTTATAGAAAAGTTCACAACATTTAAAAAAATGATATATGTTGTTGATGAATTGAGGGATCAAAGTTTGCTCTGGATAATACATGATACAGCAATCTTAGAGCAACAGTTTTAGGCCCAAGTGTTTACATACATGTGCGATACGGCTTGCGGTCCAGATGTTTAGTGTAAACCCAGAGGGTCCCGCCAACTCGATAAAGGCTTAAGGGAGGACCAGACCCTGCTCCAGTTCCTAAGCCATGATATCTTACATACGGTATTAATACCAGGGATTATGCTGCAAACTTATTCCGAGATGTACCGTAGAGGCTATGTCAACTGGATAATAATCCCCCCCCCCCCAAAAAATGTGTATTTTCTCAAAAAACCAGCAGACATCGATCAAACCAATATGCTATACATTACAATCAGATGACCAATTTAGATCAACATGGCCCCTCTTTATAGCACAGTATATTTGGGAGAATTACAATCTGAGTTGAGTCTAGTAGTGATACATATGCATGGCCTGGCTTTAATAATGCAATTTTGTCTCGTAATGGCGTTGCAATTGTGTAATATATATCAATGGTATGTATATATATGAGAAAGCTGGGTTATACTGTACTTCTTTCAAGTCAATCTATATCGGTAATCTTCATGCAAATGTATCACAAGTCGGAAGCCTCTGCGATAATTAAAAACTCCTACTCTACGAGGAGGCTGATCACAAAGTCAAGAATCTTAGACTCATGAATACAAAGTAGGTTTGTGTGTCAGCTAACTTATATCCTGTCGTGTCAATGCATGGAGTCTATTATTTCGCTTATTAACTTCAAAAATCCTAAAATAGAAACAACTACAGAGGGTATGAATTTTTATCAAACCTGTTAGACTTTGGTTTGAAAGTCTTGGGGGGGGGGGGGGGGGGGGGGGGGTTGATGGAGTGATGTGTATACGGAGAAAGGAGAGAGATCTTAAAACTTTAAGTTCTAAGAGGACAGAATCATATTTTTCACAAATTTAGATTTGTTGTATCTAGATATGTCTTCCCTTCTATTTTTAATCTGCTCGTAAATTAGCATTTTCTTACCCCTCAATTGGTTTAGTCAACCGAAGTGATATATTTGCATATCATGGGGGGGGGGGGGGACTGGGGCTGGTCATTACACTCTGACAGACAATGTATAAATAGAATGTCCTTGAATGTAATTTGATTGTGAGGTTTGGCTACAAGTCACAGATTTGATACGTATTATTAGCTTCAAGAGTTTCTCTAAGCTGGCTAGGAGCTGAGCACATCACCATACTGTAAATACGCCCTGCTGTTAAATGGAGGACAATTGACTATTAGTAAAGGATAACTTCAAGGAAGAAATATATAGTAGGCAGAATTTTAGTATTTTAGTCTAGAAGGGTCAAGTAAATATGAATATTTTTAGAGCTGGTAATGTTCCAATGTAACTGATGAGCTTTTAAGATCTTCAGTTTTAATATATATCTCTGGGAATGTTCCTTTAAGGCTAACTTGATAATGACTTCCGCTCCTCATTGCAGGCCTGTAAACGTTAACGTTATTCCTCTGTTTATAAATTCTAATAACTCCATGATGCATAACCTGTTCTTTTAACTTCATATGAATAACAGCCCACCATTGTATGATATTCAACACCATTTTGTCTTTGACCGATTTTAGTAAACGATATAAACATGTTCCTTGAGGCCATAAAGTCAATGTTTTCTCTTTGAGCGTTTGTGTTGCATCTGAGAAACTAACATAACAGTCCGTTGACTGAGTGTGTAAGACTTTATAAGTAGTCCAGTCAGTTCCATTGATGAGAACCCCCTTTAACATTTAAAGGGTCGATCATTTCTCAAAAATGAAAGGTTTTTTTTTATAGAAGTACAACCTGGACTGCTGGGTAGCTGCAATAGTTTTTGATTTAGTCTACAACATATTTGAATGAATTTCACACTTTAAGTCATAAGTACAAGCAGTAAAGAGTTACAACTGGGCAATAACTAATATATTATAGGGAAAGAATTTATGAACAGCTCTGCCAAGTTTGGGTCAACTATTGCAATGACATGTGACTCCATTCCATTATGACATCATGTGTTGAAATGAGAGCTTTTCAAGGCCGTCTCCATGTTCTCTAAAATGATCCCCCTCCCATGCCCCACACCCAGATTGCTTCACTTTTAACTGTTACTTAAGTTTAGTCGACCAAAAGCTGGCACCAGGAACAATCGAATATTGCGACAGCTGCAAATGTTTTCGTAGGTTTTGCAGACTGAGTGGCCTTCAACTATTGCAATGACATGTGACTCCATTCCATTATGACATCACATGTGGGAATGAGAGCTTTTCAAGGCCGTCTCCAGTTCTCTGAAGTTAAGACCAAGCAACATCCTCCACATTCACTTTTCGTTTGTAACTTTAACATTTGGGAGGGGAATTATTTGTTGATGCGCAAACCAAACTGCGAAATTAGCAAAAATGAGAAAAGGGAAGAAAAGTCGAAACTGCATTTATTTATTTTTTTTCTTTCACCAAAGTTGATGCATTGATTATATTGAACTATTTTTAATCCCACCCCTCCCCCTCCCTCCAATCCAAAAATAGAAAGAAATAAAAGATTCCATATTTTTTCAGCTTTCATTGTAGACAATCAATAATATTCTATCATTTATGTGAGTCATAATCATTGTGTAATCCTATCTTAGTAGATGCTTCCATGATATATATGAACACATTTTTAGGTACCATCTGTTTCAATCACCTTGGCTTTCCGCCATGCCGAAAACACAAAAGAGCTCTTTTAGTCTGTTGCACGGGGAGGAGGCTGATGCCTTCGCAATATGATTGTGATTATTCTACAGCCTTGCAGTTTATACAATTTTCTCGTCATTGAGGAAATTGGGAATATTTTATGATGAAACATGATGATATCTACATTCGGAATTGTTATGGTACGCCTTAAAGTCGAGAGCTCGGCAGTTTCCCTACAGAGAGAACTTGAAAAAGTGTTAGGTTACAAAATGAGGCAGGTTTTTTTTTTCTCGGTCGGTCGGTGATCTAGGCATATATATATGGAAGGTATATTTACAATACTGGTACTGTGGAAGAAAGTGAGTGTTTATAGAGTAAAGATAAACAAAAGTGTTCATTGTTAGAGAGTGAGACATCACTAATCGGTGCATTCTCACCCGTCCAACCCCCCCTTGCACATTCTACTCCCATTCTCTTCTCATTTCCTATATCCTCCCCTTCACCCTATCATCTTTCCTCCCTTTGATCATGTTTAATCAATTGCCACAGTTTTTCTAACAGAGGGGAATTACTTACCTGTCTCCTCGCAATCCTTACACTCCCTGAGTAAATTGTTTTAGGATTTGATCTATCTGACAATTAGTCAGGTCCTCATTACTTTTCAAATGGTTTTCTGAACAGAAAATTTGGTTGTTCAAAAGTAACCAACATGACAAATAGTGATCAATATGTATACACTACAGGAATATGTCTAAGGTGTGGTGAATAGAAGACAAGAATTGGGCCAGTAAACCTCCCCCCCCCCCTTAGGGTGGATCATAGGTGTACCGCTGTTTAATTTCGGTATCTCCAAAGTGATGGAGGATGATATCAATTATAATATATTCAATAATAATATATTTACAGTAGTTTGGGGATATTTAACTTTGCAATGTAATCTGAATTAGATGTAAACAATTTTTTTCTCTCTCTCTCTATCTCATTTTTTCCCTCCTTTTTTCCTCAGAATAACATTCTGTCATCTACCTTTCCAAAGTAAATGGCTCTACATCGGCACAGAGAGGGGCAACGTTCACATTGTGCACATCGAGTCCTTTAACCTATCAGGATATGTTATAAACTGGAATAAAGCTATTGAACTGTGAGTATATATATATATATATATGTACAGTACGGGCTATCGTGTGTGATTATTTGATGGATATATGGAATGAGATATTCCATGTCGTCAGCCCCGGTTTCTGGGTGTCACAATCCCCGTAAGCTGCCAAGATTTGAACTAGGCAATATATATCACCACTCTGTGGATGAAGTTCAACCATACATCATTGGAATAGTCGGCATGTTCAAATTGCTAAACCATTCATGTACTTGTGAATAATTTGGTGTTCTCAACAGAGATGAGAGGGAGCGAGGGAGGAGGGGAGAGATACAGGATTTGAAGTATATAACGATAAAAATGGGAACAGTAGTATTGTTGTTTAGTGTCTGTTGTTTCTAACGGATACTGCACTAGGCACAGCATTGTCTTAATCACATAGCATTCAAAATGCTTCCCACGAGCCTTCATACTCACAGGATCTCAGAGTGGATTTTAAAGCCTTGTTGTCATGGAGTACACTCACGCATTACAGTGCAACGTAAACATCATAATGACACGAGATCAAACACTCCTGCAAGACATAAAACCTCTAAATTATCAAAAGTTAAATTTCAAGTTTTGATCTTGATCTAGAAATACAACCCATTATATTGTCCATTTGGTGCTTGACCTGGTTTAATTAACTTTTGACCATGCAAACAGTCTATATATATTAGTTGTTATACATGCAAGCTGTTTTCCTAGGGATTTCAAAAACAGTGCCGTTTTTGCCCCAGCTGTATCGATCGGCGATGTACATGCATAAAGAGGCACTAAATTTGTTGGTTATTCACCTTACAAACACTGCTAACTTACAGGCATGGAGGAAGCAGTGTATATGGGCAATTTTCAATTTATTTTCCTTCCAGCATTGTTGTATACGCCTGAAGGTTGAAATGGAAATATATTGCAATTTCTTTTCTTTTCCATTAGCTAATGAATAAAGTGTGCAGTGTACTTTTGGAGATGAGATATGGAATCATGAAGATATATATCTGTACCTCCCCAGGAATATATATATATATATATCAATTAAGTCTAAAACACCTAGAACATCTCACATGCTTTCATAAGTTGACATTATATCCTCCAAAATTTCAGCAGCTCGCTGAAAGAGGTTGAAAGATTTCAAAAAGTGCTTCATTTTCGGGCGGTTCGTTTCTCACCGTTTAGATTTTGTGCTAAAGTATGGTTGACTATGAACTATAAACTTTGCAGGAGACTATATGCTTTGAAACTGGCAGTAAACAATTTCCATTTTTGGAAGTTTGAAAAATAAGGTTGACCTATTTTTGACTTCCTTTTAGGATGGAGAGGGGAAATTTACTTACCGGTGACCTTAAAACCTGCAGACCAAAGTTGGGCAGCTGGGTTTACTCCTGTTTAACATTGAGTCTTTCCATTGCAGGTGGTCCCCCCCCCCACTCACGTCAGCTCATGGACTAATACCACTGTATTATCTCTATCAGGAAAAAACAAGTGAACAGTGAAGTTGCTGCAACAGATGTGACTGACACAAAATTTCCTGTACTAAACTTTTAGATTTAGCTGCAATATGCTGAGATATTGTGTGATCAATTTACTGCTATGCAATTGTAACAACAACGACAATAAAAAAAAGGAGGGGGGGGGGGTTCTTTAGACCCTTTAGATTGAATACATATTATTAAATGAGACTTGATAATTGTTAAATTATCTTTCACTCAACAGTTCCATGAAGAAACACCCAGGTCCGGTGGTTCATCTCAGCGACAACCCAGCCGATCCTAATAAAGTAAGTCTACGTTCTCATGCCCATATCCCTATATGACCCAAATGCATCGGGGTTGTTTTCATTTCGAATGATAAGAAAACTTTATAAGAGACGATCACAATATTATCATTACGTACTAAAGTAAATCAAAGTCGGCCCATAATTACGTTAGCACCAAAAGAAATTAATGCAAAATGTAACGATCACCCATCTCCGCATGCTTTTTTTATCGCCAAGTTTCCAATCGGTCTGGTCGTTTCCCTACGTGCAGTATGGTTACAAAAGTCCACGATGCAGGTAGCCAAGGCTGGGATAAAATTCTTTTATAGCCATCAAGGGAAGACTAAGTCATGTAGCAATAGAAACAAGGTGGTTAAATGTTTTTCAGACTGCATCACACCTTCTTCCTATACATATGATATGCATTTGATTTCCTCTCTCACAGAATCTGTTACGGCCGACCCCTTCCCCACCCCACAAACCCCCCCCACCCTCCGCCTCCTATCAAACTCATCTGCATATCTGGGATCTTTTTCATAAAGCTACATCAACTTTATAATTGCCATATCATGCATTTGGCAAAAAAATTGTCTGCAAAAGATTGCAGGAAAATTTTGTTTCATATATCATTTTTACAAAGATATATTTGTCCTTCACCTTCCCTTACTGAACGTCCTTCACTGAAGATTCAATAAACTTATTAGAAGGATGAAATGCCTTGTAGCAAACTTCCTTTCCTTCACAACCTGTTTTGATTTTGCGCCTGAACGGATTGCCATATCTCTCCGATTCATTAATGGCAGTCGGGAGATCGTCGTCTTCTTCTTAGTTTTTTTTTTCTCTTCTTATCTCTTCCATTACTGTCACATTATTTTCATAAGGTGCAACCTAGCTTACATGTCCTTTAATACATGGATACGTAGATACCAAGAGATTAGAACTCAATTTGGTAGCGAATTATCATGTTTGTCGGATAGGTTCATGCACTTTCTTGAGTTTCTTGAGACTGGATGCAAAATGATGTTTGTAATTACTTAATAGTTAGTTGCAACATAACATCTCTACATCTCTTATGATGCTATCAATATTATTATTATTATTTTTATTTTTATTATTATTATTATTATTTTTATTATTATAATTATGCTATGGATGCTATCACTTTTTGAATCTGTGATGTCATAGTTCCACCTAGGATCAGAAACATTTTACTTTCTTTTTTGTTTCTCCTTTTTCATATTTTCAAGGTAGAATGTTAACAGTCTTTAGACTGCAACTAATACCATCATTAGGTCATATTTAAGATCTTCAAGTTTTCTGGATTTCAGCATGTGACAAACTCACCTCCATTACAGAAAATAAATAATTGTAGTAAACAAAAGAAAAACGTGAAAAAGAAAATGATATAAGTGAAGCACATGTGGCTTGATGATGTCATATTTAGACTTGATCAAGTCTCAACATTGTGTCTGATGGAATATTGATTCTGTGAATATTTCTTAAATGGAATAAGATCTTTCTGTAACTGTTTGGGATAGTGGTTCATACCAGTAAATATCTAATCTCATAGACCTGCAATTATGGTAAGGTTTGTGTCTCCATTAAAACCTTGGCCAACAATAAGCACTTTCAATTTCATGGTAGTATAAATATATGCATCTAGACCAAATCGTCTTTGCATACCATTTACCAGGGTGCACGTGGCAGTTGTCATTGCCATGAAAGTGGTTAAGGTTATAAGATGGCTTATAGTACAGGTGTACTGAGGGAGCTGAAGGAACTCTTGAATTGAAATTTCACAGCAGGCGCTACTCTCGAATATGCAAAAGATGCTGGCTGGGTGCAGATCTCCGTCACAATGAGGCCTTTCTTTTAAAAAAAATAAATAATAATAATAGTTCTAAAGCAAAGTAACAGTCCAAATGAGATCATAACTTGAAAATGTTTCATATTATTTATTAGAATGTCACAATGGATTTTTTATTCTCTATTGTTTGCTCATTTTTTGTGTCGTCCCACCTTTCACTGCGACATAATAAAAGACAGAAGTGAAAGGAGAAAGTGGGACGGGACGGTTTGTTTACTTGTCGCATATTTTTTCTTTCTTTTCTGCGTGGTACAATTTGTGCAGTTAAAGTTGTAAGCTGATGATAGAGTAATAAAAACACGAACCTGCATGGGAAGATTAGTTGCTGCATGGGGCTCATGTCCAGATTTCCCTCAATTCCGTCGGTGCGAACACCTTAAATGAGCCTCCGATCATTACAGGCACGTAAAATTGATGGTTACCAGTTTTCCTTTTTAGGAAACTTTTGTCAAATTCCTCCAAGATTTTTTTTTTATAACTTCTTATTTTGATCCCTTTCTTTCTCAGCTTCTTATAGGCTTTGAAAATGGGGTGTTAGCTCTATGGGACCTTGTAAATAAAGTCGCGGATTATCGTTACAACTGCAATCAGCCAGTACATTCCATTGCATGGCACTACGAAGGGAAGCAGTTTGTCTGTAGCCATTCAGACGGCACCCTGACAATCTGGAACATGAGGTCACCTGCAAATCCAGCAAACATCATATCACCACATGGTAAGCTTTATTTTGGGTAGTCTGTGCAACCGGTGATGCAAAGATAGGAATGGGCTAGAGAGGGGTGGGTCTAAGGATTTTCAGTGGCTGTCGAGAGGGAATTTCTGCAGTTTGCAAGTCCATCAGACATATCACCACGTTGTCAAATTTTTTTACTTGTATTCTTTTACAGCTGGGATTGCAACACTGGTAAAAGAGGGGGGAGGGGGAAGGGATGTGCAAGGCTTCCAACACCTGGAGAGGGGAGGGGTTGCATGCTGGCCATTCCCCTCTCCCAAAATTTCATCGTCAACTTCAACATCACTGAACATTGATCCAAACTCTTTCCCCCTCCCCTCTCATAAACATACATTGGGGTTCCATGATTTTTGTAGTATCTGTGTACATTGGAAATATTGCAGTGATACTACTGGAAGGTGAAACTACCTGCAACTCTGGTAAACATCATGTCAACCAAACCAGGGCAAAATGATTAAGGATTTTCTTTCTGGTTGCCCCTGGGATAGCCAGGCACTACTTTTGGCTTACTGAACAAAAAATTTGGTTGTCTGAAAATATGTAGCAAATAACAAGTGACCAATATTTACACTGGAGGAGAGATGTGTAGGTTTGGTGAATAGAACACCGATATGTACACTGTAGGAGAGATGTGTAGGTTTGGTGAATGGAACGCCCATATGTACACTGTAGGAGAGATGTGTAGGTTTAGTGAATAGAACACCAGCTTTGGGGGGGGGGTGATCCGGGGGGTGATCCCAATTTATCATTTTACCTATTTGGGGGTATTTAGTCACAATACAATCAAAATATAATGAAGACAGCTAGTCATCCAAAGCTGAGTTTGGTCGTCCGAATAGAAAGTTGGTCATCTTGGACGACCAGACCACCATTTTAAAAATATGCCCTGAAATGCTAACGTTAATGTAGCCAAAAATCTCAAAGCTAGTGCTCCTGTGTTTGGGTCTGTGGTGGTGTGGTGGGAGGTTGCAGGCTCAGTATGAGCATCAATCGTACCAATAAATGATAGGTTTTATTTCTCAATCCTCACAACTGGTGCTCAAGATTGAAGGAGGGTGAGGAACAGCCGCTATAGCTGTCTGACAGTATGCAAAAAGGGAGTCAGTCGCATGAAATCCTGGCAAACATCTCTATTTTGGTGACATTTTAATCTGTTCGTTAACAACTGGTCCTGAAAAGGCAGAAAGGGACTTCAGTGAAATTGTTTTATGTGTATAGTCTGTCGTTAGAGGGTGGATTTCAGTTTTGGGTCGTTCAAATGATGTCAATTGATCCTAAAATAGACGACATGATTTCAGAATGTTTTTTTTTTTCTTTTCTTTTTCTTTCTTAAATTTTCCTTTCAGCCAAAGTCCCAGCCAAAGGTGTGAAACCAGAGCCTTGTACCCCTGTCCTCAAAGTGCAGTGGAAATCTGTTAAGTCTGGGTAAGTCATTATCAGGATGTCGAATAGCAAATGCCTATACAGCTTTGAAGGATACTTAAAGCTTTTAATTTGGTCAAAAAGTGTGTGACAAATGTTTGCAATTGTCACTACCATAAACACAGTGGTTAACTTTTACATCGTACACACATAGCTCGAAAACACTTAAGTTTTGTTTTCAGCTAATCTTCGATCTCCATCTAATATGTGATTGATTGGAGCCAGTTTGTGTAGATATTTATGTATGATGCATTTGATACAAAATGTAACAGTTATATTCTACCAGTTCCTATTAATTCAAGTACTGGTTCTTGGAAACTGGCCTCTAAGGGTGTAGGCTTGTTTGTCTGTTGTTTTTTTTTTCCCTTCCCTATCCTTTCCTTTTTTCTTTTTTTTTTAGTGAAATTTACAGAATAAGTTACTCCACCTTCCACCCAAGATTGAGTTGTCACAGATTAATAACTCACGTAGCTTTTCCGAAAGCTTTAACGAAAAGGTTTTTCGACAACTTTCTCGTTAATGCATTTGTGCTTCTGTTTGAGACTTACCGAGCGGCATTAACACTGAGGCAAAAAGGCTTTGTTTATTTTCACCTGTTCTTTTTTACATCCTCCAGGAAGTAAAAGTGAAAAACAAAGTTGTCGAGATAAGCCCCATTTTCTGTCTCTTTATTTATTTAAAGAAATATGGGCCTAATTGCCTAAAAGCTTGATCCAGAAACAGGCTGTTGTCGTTGACAACCCGTCGGCGTTGCATTTCACAGATTGTCTCCTTGCCAGGCCTACCCAAAGTTGACATGTTTTCCTCGATCTCACCTTTATTGTCATTTCAAGGCATCCCTTAGTTCTCACTCATTGTTTAAGCAGTCGAAGCAACGAAAAGAAAGAAAACTTTAAATCCGAGCCGGGTCGCCCGCCGTCAAGTTGCTTCTGTCTGGCTCCTGCGTCATATTCTATGACAGCTTTGGCATTCAGACATTTAATTGGATGAATGTGTGAGCATGATGAACCAGGAAACCCTGAAATTTTGAGAGAAAAAAAGAAGGGGGGGGGATGGGGAGTCATATTAAATTGAGATGAATCTTAATTAAGAATGTGCTCAACGTTTGGTACATTCTTCAATGGAAGACACTTGATTGAAAGTTGAGACTAGGCTGGGATATTAGTAACGGATTATAAACTCGAGTTACTGTACGTAGTATGAGATTATTAAATATATCATAAAAGATGTTGGTGGCTTATAATTGGGAAGGATATGTTGTCAACAACAACAAAAAATTCATTTTTTTATTTTTTATATATATTGTTTTATTATATATATATCGTGATTTCAATTTTGTCCTCATTTTTATAAAATTGAACAGTACTGCACGGCCAAGGTCTCCAATTTGTCCTGGAAATTGGCACAGCAATATTGGGTAATATGTCACACAGGGTCCATGAGAAAGTCTGTGAGTGGTCTCTGCGATAAAAATACCATGTTAGTTCTGTGCAGCATTATCGTACAATACATCATGCAAGGGGTTTGTCATAATTTGCTCACTTTCTAAGAAGTGTTTATAGATTCAGGCAAAATTTTAATACCATTTACCAAAGTGTATCTCTTTGTCATCAAAAAGATTTTCATGGATATTTCTTTCCCCTCCCCTCTCCCCTTCCCCTCCCCACATATTGTTAATATTTAGTCCACCAATATTGGGTGGATGACAATGCTTCCATTAAAGTATTGACTTTCTGTCATTTCTCACTAAAATATAAACTACAACCGATCCACCAATCACCCTGTATATTAAATCAATACAAATCTATCTAGTTGCGTGAATATTGAAGGTTAAACAAAAAAAATAAGAAAAGAGGTTGGTATTGTGTATTGTGTGAGTATTGACCAAAACTGTAAGACATTGTCCTATTTGTGATTGTTTAAAGAAGGGAGGAAATGTTTCATATAAGTCTCTCTAGGTAAGCATTATTTTTCCTGTCATGGTTTCATTTTGATCTAAACAAAAAAAAGGAAAACATCATGGGTAGAATGGAGTATTTAACTGGGCAACTCTCTGAATAGGTCTGTGTAGATCTTGTTGAAATGTCATCGTCTGGCTGACTGAGTGCTATAAGGTGTAACAGACTGACTGATTGACTGACTGACTGACTGACCAGCCCACCGACTGAGCACTGGGAAAAAAACATTATGGGTAGAATAGAGTATCTTACTGGGCAACTCTCTAAGTAGGTCTGTGTAGATCTTGTTGAATATGTCATCGTCTGGCAGGGTGGCTGACTGAGTGCTATAAGGTGTGACTGACTGACTGACTGACTGACTGACTGACTGACCGACCGACTGACCGGCTCACCGACTGAGCACTGGGATATGTAACTGAGTGCTTTTATGTTTTTCAATGGGTCTTGAAATGTTTCCTTACATCAGAAGTATTATCTACAGTTTTCAAAGCTTCCCGAAATCCATATCCCAAGCTATTCCGAAACATCGATTTTTGAATGGCGTGGATCTGATAGGTCATGGTCCAGTTTGCATGGAAGCTCCTGTTGTGGGCCTAAAAGTTTGCAGACCCACTGCCTTAGGCAAGCTTGGGTGCAGTTTAGAAAAACAAGATCTCCCCAGATCCATGGAGTAACGCTTAAAAGTTGAACCAGACTTGTCTCTCTGGATTTACGGCTTAACTAAGGTCAAATCAGTGTTTTTTAATTCTTTTTATATTCTTCCTTTCCCCCTCCAGCGATCCATTCATCCTCTTCTCTGGCGGGTTACCCATCGAGAAGGCTTCCCAGACACCCAGCATCACCATCATGCAGGGCAAGACGACCACTGTCCTCGAGATGGAACACCCAGTGGTCGACTTTCTCACGCTTTGCGAGAACCCTTGGCCGAGCAGTAAGTTATCATTCCTCTGTGTGTGAAAAAAAAAAAAGACGAGACATGTACGTTTGATCGGGAATGGAACTGCCAGGTCTTTTTTTTTTTCCCCTTCTTCTTTTCTTTTTCCCCTCAGCTTAGTAATACCTTCATTTTAACACATGTAGCATGGGACTTGAAGACCTCTGTGATGGATCAAACTTAATTAGATTTATTTGATTAGGTGGAGTACGGCTGTGCTTCTCTTGCATTTTGTAGGGAGTCAACCGGCAGGTCGAAATCTTAATGACAAGCCTACCGAACTAACTACCGCTATGCTGAGACTCATCCCAACATATTTTCTAGACTTGCGTCTACGTGTGTGTCTTTCGCAGTAGCGTATTGGAAGTAGTAGAAAGGTAGCGTTTACAGCTTCTGGAATTAAACCCGAGGGGGTATGTCCAGTGTTGGCTATTTCCAAACGATTTCAAAGTCTTTCAGGGCATTGCAACAAAAGAACTACGAATTGAAAAAGACATTCTGATTTGTGTGACAGTAAACTGTATGTAGACAGACAAAATAATTTCAATCGGCTTTTGTTTTGGTTGAGTTTGATTAAACTTTCAACATTATTTGATACCCAAAATTCCAGGACAAGGAGGGAGATGTGAAGGGGAGGCTATGCATAGGGACATGTGAAACACTTTGGATGTGGATGACCAGATTGGAAGCTATGGGTTGAAATATTTATCAATTTCTTTATAATTTATCAAATAAAATATAACATTAATACAATAAAACACACAGATCTGAGATTGAGTAAAATTGGCAAAGAAAAATATCAAATTATTTTTTGTTTCACCTCACTTTTCTCGTCAGATCCAGAAGAACCCTATGCAGTTGTCGTTCTCCTAGAAAGCGACCTAGTCGTGGTCGACTTGGCCAGCGATGGGTGAGCCTCATTTTCTGCGACATTTTACTCAAAATTTTTATCAAAATAGAGAAAAGAAAAACTGACATTTCCAGGTGGCTGTATCAGAGAATGGTGTGTGATCATCATTCATAGGTTATAATGCTACATCCTAGGCACCTCTTTGTTATGTGTCATGTCCTGTGAGAGTCACAGACACTAAAGTCAAAGTGACACTGACTCATGTTTCAGGTCATAGTTCATAGACAATCCAAGGTTGCTCTGTTTTTAATTCCTGTCTGACTCATCAGGTTAATTCAGTCAATGGTCTGTTTCCAAATTTCCTTAATCCAATTGTCACTGGGAAGTATTATTCAGTACAAGCCACATCGACCCTAGATATTTTTTTAGAACCTGGCGATGTCTTCAATCGGCGTAGATTAAGTCCACACTTTCCTCAACCCATTGTAACCTTGATTTGCCTTGAAGTAAATCCAAGCCTTGTTTTGTCCCTAAATCTTGTTTACCTGATGTTGTCTATGACACAATAATAATAATAATAATAATTCCTCTGAAGTCTGAAGTGAGTCCACTGTCAAATCCAAGTCGCATACTTCCCTAAACCAATGACCAATATATATATATATATATATATATATTTATGATTGTATTTTTACAGTGTCACTTCTTTTCATTTGGTTTTGTAATAATAATCAAAAACCATAGAGGTCTTCACAAATCAATTCTGAAAGTCATCGAACTTTTCCCAGTTCCCAATTTTGTTTTCTCAAAGTAGTCTTGTGCGTCTCAGAGAATAATTTTTTTTCCCTCAAGGTCCTTGACATTTGAGTCGAATGTGAAGACAGATTGAGCGAACGTCGTGGCATGGTAAACAGGATTGATTAAATCTTGAATGCCTTGTTACGAGAGGAAATCAATTTTGTCAAATCTTTGGACATGCAAACGGTCGTTACCTTGACACCGTAAAATCCTGCCGTGCCGGGCGGGCGTACCGGCGGCATGATAGAATTTGATTTGTCGTGATGGTTGTTGTTTTGACATTGTCGTTTCTATTCTTTTGTATTGTCTTGGGTTTTTTTTTTTTTTTGCTGTATGAGAAAATCATGAAAATTTTTTCTTTAATGAGACAAGATTTATGAGTTTTGTGAAATTTCTTTTGAATTGAGTTGAGTTGGAGTTCAGCTTTGCATATGTTTGAAGCAATTTGTAATGAGGGGAGCTTAATCCTCTCAGTTAGTCTTGGTTCATATATAAACTGTGCGCTAATTTGCCGGACAGTGAACCACGTTGCATGAATATGTGGCACAAGGGGTCTAATATGTAATTTGTCAAAACAAGATTATGTCTAAATAGAAATCAAATGCATAGCAAAGTTAAATGGATCTTTTTGGATTGTCCTGAAAGACAGTATGACCAATATGTACACTGTAGGAAAGATGTGTAGGTTTGGTGAACACAATACCGATATGTACAATGTAGGAGAGATGTGTATGTTTGGTGAATAGAACACCAATATGTACACTGTAGGAGAGATGTGCAGGTTTGGTGAACATAACACTGATATGTACACTGTAGGAGAGATGTGTTTGTTTGGTGAATAGAACACCAATGTGTACACTGTAGGAGAGATGTTTAGTTTTGGTGAATAGAACTCTGACATGTACACTGTAGGGAAAATGTGTAGTTTTGGTGAATAAAAACACCAGTTTTTGAGCCTGTAAAAAGATCCCTTTTGGATTGATCATTGCCCTACCACCATTTTTTTCAGTATTTCCAAAGGGACAGAGGGTGATACCAAGTTTATCATTTTACCTGTGGGGGGGAGGGGAGGGGGGTATTTAGTTACACTGCAATCTGAATTTGATATAAACAACTGGTCTTCTGCTTGATGACCATCAAAGTTGATTCAGTTGTCTGAACAGAAATTTGGTCAGCTCGGAAATAGGACTAGCTACAGTTAACTTTAGGTGAGAATATAGTGGAATTGATATATATGTGATTGTTACAGTTTAGTTTTCAAGTGTATGGGAAACAGCTTTTTTAGAAGCTAGTGGAATCGTTAATTTTTTTTTTGGGGGGGGGGGTTACTTGCAATCTTCTTTTCAGTGATTCTGGGTAAACTGTGGTAATATAACCAAAATCCTCCATCAAATAAAAGGGGGATTTTTTCAATAGAAGATGTATATTTATTTTTTTTAACCAGAAAATAGATTAAGTCTTTTCTGTTGCTTTTCGGGAGGTGTGTAACCGGTGAAGCCAAGGGGGAAAACTGCATCGTCATATTTCCTTTCACCAGGACAAACTGTAAAGAAAAATATTACATACCATGTATCTTATAGAGAATTAATACAAAAAAGGTCAACGATTAAAGTCACCATAATGTTGGTAGTTCTGTACCCTCACTGGTATTTATTCCTGCTTTAAAACCAATTGGAACTTCCTGCAGGGAAAGAAGGGTTTCCTTGCTTTCATACCAGGTTATTTCCATTTTACATGACACAACTATGGACTTACAAATATATAATCATGTAGACAGGAAATTGATTTTTTACGTCGTCCAAACCTGGACAACATACGAGTCGTACGTTGCTGTCATCCAGCTCACTCCAAAAACTTTTATGACACATTCCATCGAGAGAGGTCAAAGCCTGAGTTCCTTAATATGTCGTTTCCACGATCCAATTGACGTGCCATCTCATTGATTTTTTATCTTCCTGTTGCACCTTTCAACCTTGCAGAAATCATTTAATTAGGTCAGAAAATTATCCTTCAAAATGCCACTAATGGCTGGTACAGCTGAGTTGTCAAACCCATCCACGGAAGTCAGCACGTCTGGGGATTCCTTCGTCTCTGACAACCACCCTGGGGCAGTTACTCCGGAAACGGTTTTATGGAATATTAAAATTGATAAAAAAAAATTATTCAGGGTGTTGTAGAAAAAGGATTGGAAATTGAATTACAGCCAAAAATACCCACTAATTGACTTAAAAAAAATCTGACCTTATAATTTTTTAAACCTGTGCAAAGAAAAGAAAAATGAAAGATGAAATTGCCTGGCCCATGTTAAGATAGAAGTGTGGTCATGTTTCAAGGAAATGAACCCTGTTATGAAGTGACATTTGTACATAAAAATACAGTCTGAAATATAACTGTTCATTTAACGATTTAACCGTAAAAGCTAGCATCTTCAATACCCTGTTACAAAGTGACATCTATGCATCCATAATACATCCCAATAGACTACAGTAAAAAAGGCTGTTGATTAATATATTGGTTCCACTAATACTACTACTGCTTCTGTGCTAACAGTATATAGCGCAAAATCATGAGGTTTGATTCGATGGACGAAGGAAACAAGTATAATAAACATGCATAGATTCCAGTTTAATAATACCATGTACTTGTGATTTGAAAACAGATTGGTCAGAAACAGGGGGTTAGCCATAAATATGATGGTAGGATGATGAACAGGGTTGGGAGGGGTAGGGGGTACAGGTAATATAGGAATTGTGTATTCCCCCAACCAACATGTCTTCAGCTAATTAGTCAACTTATTTTTTTTTGCTGTAGAGCGGCCAAATATTGGTATGAAAATAGGGTATTGAAAGTTACTTTGGATCAGAGGATTTTGTCATCTTTCTTTTGCTTCTCCCCTCCATGCTAGCTGAAGACATAATCTACTATCTTAGTCCCTAAACTTGAAATGAAATTATGAAGAATGGATTGACCAGTCAGTGATTGGCTAGTTAGGAGTATACCAAAGGGTGGTAGCCACATATATTTAACTAGTCCGATTAAGGGTAAATCTTAAGTACGTGTGAATAATATAGGAGTCACAACCCCAAACGAAAGGAAGCGTCAATATTGGACGGTTTGACGAACCGCTATGTTCATGTGCGGATGTTGTGAAGTCACGCAATCACATGACTTAATGAGAGTCACCTGCAAGTTTCATTTACTCTGCTTCAGCAGGCCAAATGGTAGTAGTATACCACCTAACTGTGTGATCATGTGTAATATCTAGTACCCTTTGCTAAGGATACTCACTTGATGTAACATCTTCATGATCTTGCAAGGTTACAGTCTCGATGTAATGGGCCTGGAGTTTACAGTGGACCAACTTGTTAGGTTGTTTTGTTGCCCAGGCTCTCTATCTAAGCTCTCTTTCTTGGGTGGCTTTTCTTAGAAGGAACCTACCGTCTCCTTTAAGTGTTGCAGCATGAGAACGTACAAGACCTATATATTTATCTATGCGATGAACCTTTGACCCTTTCAGGTACCCTTGCTTTGAGAATCCCTACCCAATGGACCTTCACGAATCCCCTGTTACATGTATACAGTACTATGCAGACTGCCCTTCAGAGCTTATCACAGAGTTCTATTCAGCCGGCGCCAGCATTCTCAATCGGAAAAAGCAGGCCTACAGTCAAAAGGTAACGTTTCGTTCCTCTTCTTTCAACTATCCAAGCATAAATGACGAGAGTTGAACCAGTTCCTAGCACATTGTGATAGCATGGGTGGATACTCTATTGAATATCAGTGTTACTTTCACATTAAACACCTTAGTAGTGATTTTTACTTTTTCGAGATATTTTAAAAAACAAACCGTTTTTCCCTTACACTTCCCTTACATTTCCCTTACACCCCCAGAGGCATAAAAAAACCAGGTCAGCTCTGGGGACAACTATTTAAACGGACTCCCATCTCCTTGAAAGTATTATGAAATGTTAAAACATCATTATTTAATCCACACTTCCCCTGGCTACCTTATTTGCCCTGGGGCTGTATCCCCTGCCCCCTCCCCCACCCCCTGGTCAGGCCTCTTTATGGCAAGTAAACCCCTGAAACACTGTCACTATCATTGCCATGAAATACATCAATTATCTGTCCACCAAGTGAAAACATAGCATTTTCAATGTGTACAATTGCGTACTTGTGTCTAATATGTGTTTTCCTTCGCTCAGATTTCTTAATTATGCGTTCGTCTTTTTCTTTTTCACAGAATTGGCCAATCAAAGGTGGCAGATGGGGTGCATGTGGTAGCAGCAATACGGAAGTGATAATCACAGGGTAAAGAATGTACCTGCTGTTAACAATTTCTATTCCATGTATTGCAAAAAAATATAATGTGTAATTTGTCGATCCATATTTGTAGTAATAAGAACCTTGGACTGATTTCAAATGTTGTGTGTTAACATTATAGGAAAGATAGTTGTTAAAAAACATTTCTAGCCTCACTATTGGAACGACAAGGGAATGCCCTCAAATTTGTGGTTAGTTTGACTTTCTAAGTCATGATTTGAAAGTCCTTAAAATTAAAAAAAGCATTTTGACACAGAGGAAAGAAAGATGAATAATTTTATTTTATTATCCCCGGTGGGGTCGAAACATCTGTTTAATCCCCTCTGACTTTTTCAGATATTTATTTTAATACATATGAATCAATTTGCTAATAGTCATCTTTTAACGTCATTTTCGTCTCTGTTGTTCTTCAAGTATTATGTCGAACAAGATAAATGAGTGGTTACCCACAGCTATACTGTAGCTATAGGGTATTGGTTCTGTTGCCTGTAACCATACCACATGTAGCAAGGGAATAGTTATACAATTGAGCCCAAACTTCATTGGGCTGGATAGCTTGGTCGGTGAAAGTACAGAAATTTATATTCCTGAGGTCACTTGTTTAAATTCCTATGCAGGTTCAAATTTTCTTGGCTCTTCAAATCCCTCAATCTATTCTCAAAGTTTAAAGCTTCCCACATTATTAAAGTATCAGCTTACATAATACACGGTTAAAAGATGTTACAGTATCTCACTCACTGTATTCATAGTGGACCATTTGTACAGATTAAAAATAAATAATTAAAATAAAATATTAAAATTAACAAAGGCTTAAGATATCCAAAACACAGTTCTTCATCAAAGGGGCATATTTTATTTGCCAGTAGGGCACATTTGCTTTTTTGGATAAAAGTGTGGGGGGGGGCACGTGCCCCCAGTGCCCACGGCACCTACCCCCCTGACCATATTACCCTAAGCTTTTATGACATATGATGATGGTTTTCTTTGTCTCCTGTTTCTCCCAATAGCCATGCAGATGGGTCTGTCAAATTCTGGGACGCATCACAAGGTAAGCTCTCGTAACTCTTCGTTATCTGAGTTATCGTGGCGATAACTCACAGCCTTAAAGCCCCCATTAACCTAACATAACCTGGTAACATTTCAGCCCTGTCCTCTCCCCAACCCTCCTTGACCGAGTTCTTGGGTCAAATGTCCAATAATGCTGCTCCTATTTACCATGTTTAACATTCCAAAGTAAAAGCTGGCATTTGGATGATGTTGCCCATCGATTCGTACTGCAACAGTTTCATTCAAAAAACCCTGGCAGTAATTCTCCAGAAATGTGGTATTATTATTATTTTGTATTTATTTATTATTTTAATTATTTTTTTAACTTCATTGGTTTGAAGTCTACCATCCCCTGAAGAAGAAGGGTGATTGAGGATGATTCCTTCCCTCAGCCGAAAAAGGATCCAAAAAAAAAGACATTTGTTTGAAGGCAGACTCGGTTTTTCACTCCTCTGTATTTGTGCTCCCTTCAAACTGACATCTATTCTCTATCTTCTACTCCACACACAGTCATGCTGCAGGTGTTGTACAAAGTCAAAACGGCAAAAATCTTTGAGAAGTCAAAGCAGGCGAAAAGTTTGAACGGCGACGATGAGCCCTTTGCAATTCAGCTCATCACAATGTGTAAAGAGAGCAAGGTACTAGCCGTGGTGGGCGCCAGCAGTCACATCATACTCTTCAGATTCAGTAAAATAGAGGTCTCCACAGAACTCTCGGTAAGTAGCACAAGAGGATCCAAAGGGGGTGGGGGGGGAGGGGGTCTTTGCAATTCAGCTCATCACCATGTGTAAAGAGAGCAAGGTACTAGCCGTGGTGGGCGCCAGCAGTCACATCATACTCTTCAGATTCAGTAAAATAGAGGTCTCCACGGAACTCTCGGTAAGTAGCACAAGAGGATCCAAAGGAGGGGTGGTGGGGGGGGGTCTTTGATATTCCATAACTGCAGTGTGGCAAGGATCCACTGAGCTAGCTTGCTTATTGGTTAGCCCTTGAGGGACCTATCTGGTAGTGTCTGCAGGTTTTCTGTATGGAACATGAGTATTTCTAATACCATGATTATTGGTACTTGCTGTTCCAGCTTTGCTTTTGTGGTGGGGCCCTTTTTTCCCCATTTTTGAATATTTCGATACAATTTTTCTCATGACACCTTAAACACTTTGATTCAGTGTCAAGGGTAAGAAACCTACAAAGCGATCGTAATATCTCCTTGAGTCCTCCATGACTACAAATCACATGATATTCCTTTCGTCATTCTAGGTTTTTCTCTTCTCTGCCTCTTTCCTTAAACCCCCCCAACCAACCAAGCAACCCAACCCCCACCCCCTTCCTCTTTAACCACCAGCATGTGAACAATATTTTTCTGTAACTTGTATCGAAAATACATCTTTGTCTCTTCCCTGCAGATCCTGGAGATATCAATCGTTTACACATCCGAAGATCCCGACACACCGGAGGGAGAGGTCCCCCCGCTCTCCGCCCCTGCGGCTCTCAAACGGAATGCCAGCTCCATAAGCACCTGCAGCATCAGCAGCATTCCAGCGACATCCAACCAGACCCTACCCGAAGAACCTCCCTCTCCGGCGGCATCTGAACCGAACCACACGATGGATGGGTCCAGGAATAACATTCCCAATCTGAGGGTCAAAACAGGGTTCCACAAGAGAGCGGTGGGGTACCAACCAGACCTCTGCTGCCAGCTACTCTGGGTCGACGACGAGGCACCACCGATAGTGACTGGGGTCGCCATCAACTCTGCTTATGGACTGTGAGATATTCCATATTTTACAAAAACTGACATTTTGTATTTGTGTTATCGTGTTGTACTCGATGCCCGTAGACCAGGTCACGTTAGCTACATGTACAATACTCTGTCCAAATCTAATGAAATCGTTATTCTCGTAACATAAAAGGTGTCATTTTCATCGTAGTGTGACTAGCCTTGATAAATCGATGACAGAAACAAATTCAGCCGTAATATGTTTAAGAAGGTGCAAGGCTAAGTATCTGATATCCATAAAGGAGCTTTTAATTTCATGGCATCAATGTTGTATATATTCCTCCAAGGATTAAAGCAGGGTGAAAGCAGTGAATGTTGCTTTAAGTTTACAGCCTTTCTGATAAATGATTGCTGATTACTTCATGTTCCAATGTTGGCTTCTCCCAACGCTCCTTCCACAGACTTGCCGTTGGCACGACCAATGGATTGGCCATCGTCGATTTCATGCAGAAGAGCTGCCTGTTAAACATGGGTACTCCAGATCTTTATGGGTCAGCTGACCCATACCAGAGAACTCCACGGTCGCCAAGGAAAAACAAAATGGCGGACATAGTCGAACAGCTGGTAAACGATTCCATTCACCCTCAAGGAGAACAGGTCAGTTCAGCTTTAAAATATTTTTAAAAAGACAGTAGAAACTTTCCAAACAATGAATGAATGGATATGAAATGAGAAACCTTAAAAAAAAAGATAATTTTGATAAAATATTTTGAAGTCATAGGATCCATATCCAGTGTACTTCGGTAATCATCAAATCTTGATGTTGTTAATGAGATAATGAGAAGATATATGTGATAAGCTAAAAACACCAGCACATCAGAATATGATTTTTAGTTTCATTGCTTGGTCGTTGTTGTCACTTGTTGTGAATAATTTTAATTAATACTTATAGTTTAATTATTCAATACATATTCAACTTGAGATTTATTTTCTTAATTTGTAAAACTGATATTCCATGCTGGTCATTTGATAGTAAAATATTAAGATGTCCGTGTGTCGTTGTCATTTTCGACCCCAACGATCCCAGTCTATGGCGAATAATAAAAACAGACAATAAAAATCGAGCAAATATCACCTGTAACCCTCCTCCAAATAAACGTACCTGTTTAAAATAATACAATTTGACCGACTCTCCCCGATTCCAGAACGGAGGTCCGACCAGCCCGACCAACGTGCAGCAGCGTCGCACCAAGAACAACCACCACGACCCGGGAAGGTTACAGCGCAGCAAATCGCAAGGTGTCCGAAAAGTGGTGAAAACCGCCTCTACCACCTCAGAGTCGGGTAATGGTGAAGGTACTACTGACATGGCCATGGGCTGCATGAGTGGCATCCACATTCTCAGTTAGTGCACACATCATCATTTATCTTTCTCTATCTCTCTGTCTCTCTATCTATTCTGTCTCTCACTACTACATCTCTTTTCAGCTCTTCATCTTCTCTCAGGTCTGGGCTACAGTTGTTTACCCCCCCCCCACCAGTGTCCCTATACCAAACATTCCTACCCATCTTCTCACCTCTTGCCTTCCTAACCCCATCCCCCCCCCCCCACCCAACTCCTCTTTTCTCCATCCAACACATCACCTCTTCCCGTCTATCCCTGACCACACCTTCTCACCTCTTCCCCTTTGTCTTGCCTTCCTATCCTCCCCCTTATCCCCTTCCAACCCCTCCTTAATCACCTCCACCCCTCCTGCCTGCCCCCCCATCTTCTATCCTCTTCCCCTTTATTCTTGCCTTCCTACCCTCCCCATCCCCCTCACCCACTCCCCTTTTTCCATATCCAACTCCTCCTTAGTAACCTCCACATCTTCCACCCTCCAACCTCTCCAGTCTCTACAAAGTTTAGCTACACCCCCTGGAATCTTTTAACCCACTCCTACTGGCCTAAGCAACCATACATCTTTAAATGTCAGTCTCCCTTTTAAGCTCAGTATGATCAAGTGTCTCCCAGTGACGCTAAGTTTTCAATTTTCTCACTTGGAAGTGACTCTGATAGAGAAAGACCAATCAAGTAAATTATCTTCATTCTTGTGACAATTCTGACCTATTCAACAATCACTGTGGGAGAAAATAATTTGAAACAAGATCAAAATTGCCATGTCAATTTTAAGTCCTTTGATAAAATGATTTATTTGAACCAATTTATTTTGTCTTGGAATCTTTCGTCAGTATCAGTTTTTTCTTTCTTTATTTTTTTGTTTGATAATTTTATTGGCCTACTGGGGGAGGGGAGGGGGGTGTGAACTGTGCTTTTCATTAAAGGCTCAAGTCCTGAAAACAAGAAAGAGTGTTAGATAATTAAGATTATATCAAAGGTCATGGTGGATTTGTATCATGTTGTGTTTTTTTTATCCTGACATATGTGTTTAAAGCAGCTTGAAGAATCACAGATAGAAAGCTTTCTTCACAAAGGATTCTTTTATCAGTGAGGTGGTATATTGTTGGCCTGTTAAAACTAGGCACGGTGAGAGTGACGGGGGAGGGTCAGGGGGATAAAGGCCGGGGACCTGAGGTCAGATAGGGGTCCTGGGGGAAATATGGGATAAAGAACATTGTATTCTTAGTTTCATAGTATACTGAAGAAGGAAATCGAATAAAGCTTGAGGGGGAAGGGGCGAGGTGTGTGATGTAATAAACTAAGGTAATAAAACTTTAGTTGTGAAATGCAACTTACAGGTCTTTAGTGGTATATTGCAAAAAGAAGCCTAGTGCAAATTGTAGGACAACTCATTGAAACGATTCCATAGGGGTCAAAATTTTAGATTTCAAAGTAACCTGTTTGTCTGACATTCTAGTTTTTAGATTTTTAGAATTCAAAATATGTCCCCTTCATCTGTCCACTTGTTATCCTATTCCCCACCCACCACCCCTCCCCCACGTCACTCTTCCCCCACATCACCCCTCCCCCATTGTCACTCCCAACCCTTTCTCCTTTACCTAATTCCTTCTCCAGTAATCAACAGTAGCCCAGCCTGGCCTTCTTCTTCTAATTTTTCTCTCTTTTAATCCATTTTTACTATCACGGCACGCTACTTTACACATACTCACAGCAGCTGCCTGATACCTAATCTGTATGCTGTGCTGATTGATTATTGATCGAATTTGTAATTGATCCATATCTGAACACATAATATACTGCTCTTTATTTTTATTTTTTGGCCAAGAAGACTAGGAAAAAAAAAAATTTGTTTCGATATTTATAGATTATCTGTTTGTCATCACAGATCACCATTGTCTTAGTGCAATATTTTGATGCTGGGATGTTTTTGAAAATGATTTTTGAACCAAAAACTTTTATCGATCGTCTGCATATGATACCAGTTTTGTGTATTTTGCTATGAGGAGATTTAGGCTAATTAGGATTGAGCATTGGGATACACGGATTAAAAGAGTGGATAACCTTATAAACATGAGGTTTCTAGGCTTGTCCCTCTCAAAATCATGAAGTAAATATCTGTTGATCCAGTCCATCGAATATCGGCAAATAGAATCTGTCATTTGTGTCCGAAAGCATTGGACTATTTAAAGAGAAAATCTTTTGTTTTTTTGCCCTGTGTAGCACACACACTTAGCAACACCACTCTGGTGTTAGGACATTGCACCCCAACTTGCACTCCAATGCTGTTTACAATTGACTTAGTGTGTTACATTGTCCCTTTGTGAAAAGTATGAAATTAAAAAACAAAAGGGGGTCGCAAAGGAAAGATCAATTTTGCCCTTAGAACTAAATTGAGGCCCAGAGTCTTTGGAGTAAACTATCCTGGGGAATTTATCCAAATTATGACAAGTATTTGGGGTGAGGGGGGGGAGGGGCAATTGAATATCTCTTATATCTTTCTTTGCATATATCTAACCCCCATCCTTCCTTCTATGGAATGATTTCATCACCCACTCATTTTTATCTCTTCTCTCTCGTCTTATTTACCCCGTCCTCACATGTATCGCTCACCAAACCCCATCCCAGGTAGAATGTGAGTTTACCTCAAGTCTGATGTTTTGTTTCCCTTCTACTAAACTGCCATGATGAGCTTGAACTTCAAGTAATGTCTAAAGATATTTAAAGGATGCCAAAAAGAAAAACTAACAGTTTGATGGTATCATGAGACAGCTTATATTGTCAAAAAATGTTTTGTTTTAGTGCAAATATCCAAGGGTGGAATATTAAATACCCCTTTTGTTAATATCAGGAGACTAAGCAACTGCACTACCCACCAGTAAATAAGAAAGGTTTCTGAAGTAAGATTTGGATCGATTTCTCTGCATTACTGGTGATCTTGCAAGATTTAAAGGAGCACACAAACCCAACCCAACTGTTATTAGTCTATGTGATAAAGATAACAATTTCCCCAAACATTTAAGATATCACAGATTTAATGTTGCTTGACACACAAGGCTGGCAGGAGACTTGATCAAGTCTAAAATATGAACATCATCAAGTCAACCCCAAAAGTCAGTAACTATGTTTTTTTCGTCAACTGTTTAAAAGGTTGCTTGATTTTGGTTTTAACATGATGGAAATCTGTAAAAAAAATTTAAGTTGGAAAGTTTTACCAGTCATTGCCAGAAAATTAAGGCAAAATGTTGAGGTTCTTGTAGATTATATTTTATGTGGTCTGAACAGTAAACAACAACATATTTCTACATCTATGTCACACTGAAGGTAAAGTTGTTTAACAAATTTCAAACTGCACACTTCTTGGGTCATAATTCACATTTGTACGAAATGTGTCGTCATATTTTACCCCACAAGATTTCCAGAGAGGATTTTCTCTCATAAGCTTGTCTCCTCTATAAGGTGTGAGATTTTCTCGACCCTTGTACATACATAGCCACCTCAGTCTTGCCAAGGGTATTAAAGTGACCAGTGCTATCATGTGATTTACTCCCTTGTTTAATAAATTAGGAGAAACATTTTGTCAACTTAATAAAGTCGTTATAAAGTTGTTACTTATCACCTATGGGAGTCGCCGTTACAATCTTGAATAATGGTATCGTAATTTACGTTTATTTTGAAACTTCCACGCTTTGCTTTCACTTACAACCGAAAACTCACATTTCACTTTTCATCAAACAAGGTCATTACAATCTCATTGCCTCAAAAAAAATGCCAGCCCATGGTCTTTAATAGCTTGCATCAATAATAGGGTAGTTTTATCCAGTTTTAACACATTTTTGCCTGCTTAAAGCGCATGCTGAAAATGTTTGCTCTTGCAAAAAAACATAAAGCAGTAAACAAAAATCAAGCAAATTTGATTAACATTTTCATTGCTGTTTGAAAGTCTTGTCCTGAAGTTAGTTAAATTTAGTAAAGTTGGTTTCAGCTTCGTACGTGAAGCATTAGGTGGCAGTATTGCTTTCTGGTGTCTCGGTATAATTTTCAAATAACTGGTTTGATATTGCAGACTTCCATTTTTCTCTTTTTTGCCTTTTAGTAAAAGGGCATTTGAGGAAAAAGCTGACATTAATGTTGCTTTTTTCCTCCACATTTCTTCACTTCTTTTTCAGAACCTGAAAACATAAAAACATGTTTTTTTTTTTACTCTTTACATTCATTCACTAACAATCATTGTCTGAGAGCACAATAACAAAAATCTAGAGAATTTTCTAACATGTAGTGTTTACATCCCTTCGCCCATACTGATTTTTTTGAAGATATTTAAACATTATCGCCATTCTTCATATTGAACTAGAGTGTAGCAGTACAGGAATATTCTGTATTTTTTTAATAAAGTATTTCTGTGCACACACTGACACATATCTCCCCACGCTTGTATAGGCATCACATTCTAATACTACCATATCAAGTGTAAGATTTTAATCGCATATTGGTGTAAATTAACCGTTGTAATACATCATCCTCATACTTTCACAAAAACCGAAATCTCGTCATTTCCCGAATAATCGTCGTCTTTTACAGCGCTGACCTGCTTCCCAAAACTTTTGTTTCCTTAAATTCCTTTAGCAACCTATTTTGTGATTTCCCCTCGGCAAGCCACCATTTGTAAATTTCTCATTCCTTAAATTACCAAAGGATGGAACTCCATGTTTGGGTTGATGATTATATCGCACATTGATTGATTCGATTGCAATCGATCGCACATTGACTGAAAGTTAGTCGACAATAGCAACCACACATCTCTGTTAAAACTGGGGACACAAATCAGGGCCCGACAGCGGGAAAGTTTACGGTCAGATTCTATCAGTAAATCCGTTTACCGAGTGATCAAGTTTTCTTTCTGATAAATCACTTGTGACTCAAAGAAAAAGTTTGATTGAGAATGATAGTTTGGGAAGCATGGTTTTACATCCTCACCGGCCCCCCCCCCGAACATACCCAACCGCGGGATGCACATTGTTGTTGGATCTGGTCAGTGTTTCGAATGCTTTATAGTTCGTGGCTCATTCACTGTGGATCATTACAAGAAACTGAAAGTGATCGAGGAAGCATTTGGTGCAAATGCTGACAATATCATCTCATCTTCACATTGTTAAACATTTTAATAGAGCAGTAGTCTTTAGTAGTGAAACAACTCTTAACAAAACCATCATTAGACACCTGTTTAATTGTAAAATCCTATGTTTATGTTCTTAAAAGTAATTTAAATAATCGTTAAGGATTGATACTTCCTGTTTGAAAAAGTAAATTTAAAATTTAAAATCTCTAAATAGTAGCAAAATAAGACGGATCTCGATTCAACTTAGAATTGCGTCTTTTTTTCTTTTTTCAATTTTTCAATTTTTCAATTTTATTTTTTTATAGGGACAAAACAATATTTTCATTTATGTTCGTTTTTTTCTCTGCTTTTATAGGGGGATACTTATTTTGCTTCATCAAAATTTGGTGGTTCAAACTAACTTAAACCTTTTTTTTTTACTTTAATTTTTTGTTACAATTTATTAATTTCTTGTTTTTATTTCATCATTTATATTAGCTCGTTAGCTTGCAAACGTTTTTGTCCTACTCAACACTGTCAAATTTTATTCTAAAAGCTTTTAAATTAATATGTAGTGCCTTATTTTGAATTAATTTTATTTATTCATTTTTTTCTTTATTTCTTTAATTTTTACTAATTTTGGTTTGCCATTCCTCTGTTTATAACAGAGACTTTCAACAACAAAATATTACCTCCCAAAAAGACAGATATTAATTCCTTTGTACATTCCTTAAACATTAATTGCTTATTTAAGAAAAGAGCAAAGATTTAAAAATTAGTGTAGTATGTCTTCCCATAAATTGTAGAAGATAGGTATTGGAAAATCTGTGGTTAAAAGTTGAAATTTTAATTCATATTTAAAAATCAGTTATTCTGTACAGCGAAAAAGGTACAAATTAGAAAAGTTGTGGCATCTTTTGTGCATTATTCATCAACCAGCATCTTGACACCCTGTCCTTACCCTCTCTATTATAACCAACCTTAACCTCACTCCCCACCCCCTACCCCACCCTTACTTCCTTTCATCATCATTGGCATGCTCTCAACAGTAAATTATTTCAGAAACTTGAGACCTCCAGGATCTGTTTAAAAACTACATTAAACAAAGTGAAATTACTAAAAAGAAATTTCCCCCCAAAAAAAATGTCCATCTTGGAAATCATGCCAAAAGACAAAATGAGATCTTTGTTTACTAAAGTGGTTTATTGATAATCTAAAAAAAAGAAAGATATGGTTGCCCCTGGTAACAATGATTTAAACAGACAGGTTACTTTGGAGGGAGGGTGGGGGGGGGGGTTGGAGGGGTGTTAGTGAAAGAACAATGCATTATTGTTTGTATTGATAGTACTTCTTAAAGTTGTGTTAAATAATAACGAAACAGTCGAAAAGCATTCAGCTATCAAAATCTATTCATATACGTATGTTTATATGGGGAGAGGATAGTAGGGGGTTGGGGTGTTAACATAGTGATGCTTTAATAAAGTGTTAGGTTTTAGTAACTCAAGTCAAACGGTAGGAGAGGAATGAAAGGTCCCTTCTATATATGTTATTAACTATATTAAAAGACAGACCTTTAGGGCAAATCTTAAACTGTGATATTTAACAAAAGATAAAATGTTAAAATAGAATTGGTCATATCTTAGATCATACTAGTGTACAGAATATCCTTGAACCTAAAGAACTTAAACAACCCATAAATTAACCACATCGTTGATATCTCCCCCTCTTTTCCTTCCCCCAATTTTAGCCCATCGTTTTATCATCCAATTCATGCATGCATAATTTTTTAATTTTGTTTTCCTCTGTTTGGTTCTTTTTTTTCTTATTAAGGTTATTCATTGAAAAATTATCTCAATTTTGTCCAAAAATTTCCAAAACGTTGTGGGAGAATTTTTAACCTTTGTCCCAATTTCACATCCCATTCTATGGTAGCTGACTTTTCTCTTGAGACTAAAAAAATAAGGATGTAAAAAAATAATATTTAAAAAAAAATTAAAAATGTTTTGTGGACTATTAGCATTTGAATTAATATAATATATAATAAGATTGGAATATATAAGTTGTTCTAGAAAGAGCCGGGTCATAAACTTTTATTTTCTCGAATTGAAGTATTTTAACCCTTTTTTTTTCTCTTTTGAAGAAAGAAAAAGTCATTGAGTTACATAATTTAATGTGAGAATGGTTGTTGTAATGTGATATTACACCCACAGATGGTTCCTTGGTAACAAAGTGATATTGGTAGCACAAAACATTCTCCTTTTCTGCATCTGAAATAATCTTGACTCTTCAGCATTCTAAAACAAAAAGCAAAACTATAGTTCATTCTGAAATTATTAAAATTAGTATTTTAAAAAAAGTCTTTCTTTTACTGTGTGTGATGTGGTCATATTTGTTAGGCTGATAGTAAAATGGTCAGTTCTTTGATTGAAAAGTTAGAACCAATATTTTGGTTTATTTTGGATGGATAGAAATTAATCTTTAAATCTTTCGATGAATTTTCCCGACTTGGTATGTCAGATAACCACTGCAGGGTGACCTGCGCACATTCAGGGGATTAATCCCAAGTAGAAAGTTATTAAAAGTATTCATAAATATTTATTCAAAGTAATATGAATATAAAATTTCAAAAAATATTAAGAGAGTGTCATAACCAGTCTACCTCCTTATGTTATCTCAATCACTTCCATTTGAAAATTCGTAAGGACGTGCAGAGCCGACCCAACGAGGGCTTTACGCAACAATATCATATTAAACCTGAGTAGATTATCAGCTTGCTTTCTCAAAATGTGAAAGATAACAAACAGTTATTGTAGAAATGAAACAACGAGCATAAAAGACTCTTTAAAAAAAGTCTCCTTTCTCAATGTCCTGATATGGAAACTTTGGGTGAGATTTTTCATTGGATGCCAATCAGGCCAATAAACAAAACACATATTTATAAGGGATCACTTTGTGAAATTAATCGATGGGGTTATAAGAGAAAAATAAGAAGAAGAAGAAGAAGCAAAAGAACAAGGAACCATGGCATGAATTTGGTGTGATGTCATGATTTTACAACAGCCAATCAGTGAGCATCACTTTTTATTTCTCTTTTTTTCGTTTGACTTGTTATTTGTTGTCGCTGTGTAGTCGATGAGCAGGACGAAGATCCAACGTTGAAGCGCCACAGTAGCGCCCTCGATATGATTCTGACCAGATCCAGTTCCGTATTCCCATCGAATTTTCTCGGCAGTGCCAAGTCGAGTGAGTGGTCTCGTAAAAAAACTAAAAGGGCTGATGGGCCGATGACGAGGGTGATATTTACTCGCACCTTAATATTTTACAGATATTTTTTTTTCCTTCATGAAATATGGTATTATTTAAACATTTATCTCAAACACAAGCAGGAAACAAAAGATCAGTTTAATTCTTTCATCTTTTTTTTTTTTTTTAATTCAACAAGCATTTTTTAAATTTTGGTCAAGTTTTATTATTATTAACTTTTAAACTTGAAATTCAGTAAACGAAAGTCAGTAAACAAAATTCAGTAAACTTGACTTGTTATGTTTCACAAAGAAAAAGAAGAAAAAAATGTGAAAGAAAATAGTGTGATAAAGAAAATAGTGTGACAAAAATCATGAAGAAAAATTATTAATATTTGGAATGTTAACTCTTTGTGTATTCTGACAAAGTCATTTATACTAAATGGGAGTAAAACTAGGTGTTGGAAGGTTAAGGCTAAAAAAGTGATATTATAAATAACTTTTTAAATAACATTTTGGTGATAAAACCCAGGAGGGGATATTTAACGGTTAAGTCGATCTTCGATCTTAAAAGAACGAACCAAAGATTGACAACCACATGCAAGCAGTGGCTTTGTGGGGTGTTTTTTATGTTATTTTTTTTCCCCAGTTTTTCCTTCTTTTTTATCATTAGATATACTTCATACATTGTTCAAGAAATACAAATAAACTTATATAAACACCTATACCAAATAAACACATATACCAGAAATAAACACAAATAAAAATTTAAAAAATTTAAAAAAAATAATCATATAAGTAATAAAATAAATAAAAATAAACATGTAAACCAAAAACAGCAAAAGCAAACAGATTTTTTTCATGACATAATTAAGAATTTTGTCCAGTTTGTGACTTAGCCAATTCCATTCACAACCAGATCCAGATGCATTCTAACCCATAAATCATTGATATTGCCACCCAGATATTTTCAAAAGAACAAGAACAAAGAAAACATTAAAAATCAAGTCACTGCTCAGACTGCTGCACAATCTTTCATTTCTACACTTTTCATTGACGGATACCGTATTGTATCGAGATGATGTACAACTGCACACAGACCTGTGTTTAAATAGATTTAGCTGACAACATTCTTCATACATAACTTTAATAATTTGATCCTATTTATTGTATGAGGAGAGTTCAGAGGCAAAACTTTTGTTGACTAATGAAAGACTAACATATTCTAAGCTTCCCAGTTGAAATTTGCCAAACCATTCTAACGAAGAGTTATCAAGATATTGATAAATTGAAATTGCCAGAGATTTTGCGCCATGAGTTGAACTTGGAGCAAACAGGTGTGATGTCATAGTCATACACTGGCAGCAGAATGCTTGGTTTTTCTTTGTTTCTTCTTTATTTTTCACTTTATACTTTATTTTTCACATACATATCTTGGATTGGATATCATTGCAGCCTTACTTAAAGGGGAATGTAAAGCTACCAATTTTTACCAATGTCTGTATTTTATTCATTGTGAGTTGTATCCTAATTTTGTAGTAGAAAATTTGGATGTGCGTTAGTGAGAAAACCATGGAATTGTTTTCTTCTCAGTATGGTTCCATGACATCACACCTGTTTGCTTCAAGTTCACTTTGGGTACAAAACGTTAACTTCAAATACCGCTTTCTCGAAAATGGTACATAGCAATAACTTGAATGCTACTTTCACCAGGATGCAGAGATAATGTTCCTCTTGTCAGTCGGGAATTAATTTCCCTCTGAACTTTTTAAGTTTGGCACCTGTGGCCTGGTTTTGTCTTTAATCAATAAATACGTACATACATACATACATACACACACTTCATCAAGATGGGTGGTACCTTATTATAGTTCATTAACCTTCCACCACAATAACAGGTATTATTTTGGACAAGTGAAGGGTAGATAAACTGTTTACAATATTTCAGTGGGTTTACCACATTTTTTTACAGATGGTTTTATCTATAAGTGTCTCATTTAATAAAACACAGTATACCTTATGAACATTTTGTATGATGCTTAGAGACATTTTATATTACTTAGATTACTTCTTTCTCTATACAGTGCATATCTAACTTCAAACAAGTAATATGAAAAATTTGATGAAAATATATCAAATGCAAAAAAAAATCTTCCCACCCCCGACACCACTTGCAGGTACAAGTCACAGGTTTTATAATCACCTGCTGAAAAGCACAAGACCCTTCTCTGACACTATTTGCCAACACCAGTCACAAGTTTTATAACCACATATTAATTGCACAAAATATTTCCCACTTCTGACACCACTTGTCTTTATAGGTTTTATAGTCACATGTTTCTAATGCAGTCAGTATTTTACTACTACTCACACCATTTGTGGGCACCAGTCATAGGTTCTCAATTTCGTACAACGTCCCAGCTAGAAGAAGGCACTTTATGGTCATTTTACTTGTCAAATGTCAGTTTACTTTTGAATACGGTCAGTTTATGTTGAAGTATTATATTGACAGAGAAGATAAAAGTTCTTAGGCAACACTCGCAGTGATGTAGAAATATTTAACTGGGTCATTTAAGTCATTTACCAGAAATTATGTCACCAAACATGTCGCTCTTACACAACTTTTCCTTGCTTGATTTTTTCTTAATTACTTGCAAGTTGTTCTAAGTTAGATTTGTAAACTAGCATCCTCCTAATATTACAGGTGCGTAAATTACACTCATTCATTCATTCACAGCATCCATGCTTCAGAAAACAAAACAAAATATGAAAAAAAATGAAATGGCAAAGCTTCGAAATGTAACAGTTTTTTTTATTTGAGTGATATCCACACAATGTAGGAGCAATTATGTAACCCAGCCATGCACAATGTAACACAAGAATCATTGCTATTGTTTCACCATGCAGCATGTTTGCAATTAATACTGGCAAGTAGACTTAAGATTGAAGTTTTAATAAGCATGTCGAGGAACAATGCATGTCGCAGTTTCTAAGTGCACTTGGTAAAATCACTAACCCTATATTCCAATAGTGCATGATTGAACATTTATATATTGTTTTACAATTGCAAAAATTAGTAATGAGAAGAAAAATATTATCAAATAGGGAGACAGGTGTAGATACCATTGAGAAAGGAGTAGATCATAAGATGGAGTGGGAAGTGGGTCATAGTGGGAGAGAGGAGTAGATACTGGTGGGAGATGAGTAGATACTAGTGGGAGAGGAGTAGATACTGGTGGGAGTAGATGAAACATCAGAGAGAGGGGGAGAGTAGATACTAGTGGGAGAGGAGTAGATACTGGTGGTAGAGAGGAGTAGATACTAGTGGGAGAGGAGTAGATACTGGTGGGAGAGAGGAGTAGATGAAACATCAGAGAGAGGGGGAGAGTAGATACTAGTGGGAGAGGAGTAGATACTGGTGGTAGAGAGGAGTAGATACTAGTGGGAGAGGAGTAGATACTGGTGGGAGAGAGGCATAGGTGGAACATCAGAGAAGGGAAGAGTAGATAATAAGGGGAGAGGGAAGTAGGTAATGGTGGGTGCGGGAAATAGATACTGGTGGGAGAGTAGTAGATACTAATTGGAGAGAGGAGAAGATAAAACATCAGAGAAGGGTAAGGGAGAGGGAAGTATTTGATGGTGGGAGAGGGAGAGGGGAGTAGATACTAGTGGGAGAGAGAAGTAGATATTGGTGGGAGAGAGGCATAGATGAAACATCAGAAAAGGAAAGAGTAGATAATAGTGGCAGAGGGAAGTAGGTAATAGTGGGAGGTGAGTAGATACTAGTGGGAGATGAGTTGATACTGGTGGGAGAGAGGCATAGATGAACAACAGAAGAGAAAAGAGTAGATAATAAGAGGAAAGTGAAGTAGGTAATAGTGGGGGAGGGTGGTAGGCACTGGTGGGAGAGGAGTAGAAAACGTCAGAAGGAATAAGTAATAGGGGGAAAGGGATTAGATATCAGTGTCATAGGAGAGATGATGATAATGGGATAGCATTGGGAGGGGGGTAGGGGAATAGTGGAGGAGGGGGGTAGGGGAATAGTGGAGGAGGGGAGATTAGTGGGAGAGGGGAGATTAGTGGGAGAGGGGAGATTAGTGGGAGAGGGGAGATCATTACATGTTTATGTGTTCATCTTGATCAAGTGTTTATCTACTCTTTGTAGAGGATAATAATTTACTATGAAAAGTGTAGACCTTATCATCTCCATAGTGTGCTGGTGTTACCTGAAGTAGAATTCAAATTATGGTAGGAGGTGGTTAATACAACGGGGGTTCCATAGGACGTAATAAACTCGTAGGAATTGAGATGGGCTATGAGGCAGGAAAGACCAGTTTGTTGTGATTGACTTTATAAATGGTCAAGATTGTTTAAACTTTTCACACATCCATGAAAAGTTGTCTTTTATCACTTCAATGTAAATTTTGCGGTGTGTTCAAACATTGTGTTTTAATACAA